>UCOJ01001450.1:0-29950 GCA_900474305.1 Cecidostiba fungosa
ACGCTATCCATGCTGATGAGGCACATCAGGCGATACTTTGTTATCGGTAGGTCTACCTATAATAATAATAATCTACTGGAAAGAATTTTCAAAATTTATTGTCAAATAATGGATGACGTCAAGCCCTAATAAGTGCTTCCTTAGTGCCAAAAATATGAAGTTTCGTATCTTTGGAACACTTATAATTGACGCATTATTTAACGCATAATTTAATAAAGAAATAATAATTGTAATTTTAAACATACATGTTGAAGTTTATACTTGTAAAATTTTACTGCAAACCTTTTTAGCACAATGATTAAGTACATAGAGATTTATGATGCATCTGAAAAAATACAGTAAAAATCTAATGCTTTAATAACGAGTACAAAGGAGTCTTTATTAAAGTCGCAAAAGAATCATTGTTGTTACACAAAGCCTTATAATTGATGTGCCAACAATGTTGCTATAAGTATAATACCTAAGCTGATTCTAATTGTGCTAAAATTGTTCCAAAAAGAGTATACCCATGTGCGCACATTTCACAAAGTTTTTCATGTATACAACGCACGCTAAGCAACAACTTAAATTTCAGCTGTAGGATTCGCCTTCCACGCCTGCCTGCTCTTGGCTCTGGTCGCCTGGAGACCGGCTGGAGACGATCCTGCGCTCTTCCACGTCATATCCGCGGCCTGGGGCGTCTGCAACGCTATCTGGGAGACCCTAATATACAGTAAGTCCCCTGAGCTTTCGTCGCGACACAAAAAACTATAATAATAGCTAGTGAAATATAACTGAAACGAAAACGTGAACAGCGCTGCTGCTGGGTCTACATCCGGGTACATGGCAGGGTCCACTGGCGACCTCTCTGTTCTGGCGTTGGCTGGGCCTCTCACTGGCCCTGGGCCTACACGGACTGGTCTGCACGCGGCTTCGCGTCCTCGGACTCGCGGGTATGCTACTGCTGTCCGTGGTGCCCTACGCCTGGCTCGAGGTGAGGTTGGCCAAGCGCGGCAAGAGTCTCGCTCCTTTATGACCGCGTCAATCCAGTAGCAGTCAGCAACAACATCATCAGCAGCAGCAGCAGCAGCAGCAGCAACAGCCGCGGAGGAAGGCCTCGCACGCCGACTGAGTCAGGCTCGTTCCATCCGGCCCCGACACCAGCATCAACAGTAGCCGAGCCGCTCGATCCAACAGCCTGAACGGCGCCCAGCGATCCAACAGCGTCACCGTCTTCGTCTGCCATAGCCACAGGGTGAGCTTGCAGCAGCAGTACAGACAGCACAGCTTGCAAGACGCTCCCGCTAGCACTTCGTATTCCGGGATCGCTAATACCGCCGGCGCCGTTCCGGCTGCTTCTAATACCTGACTTGTTATGATTGTCCTGATGCTTTTCAGTTATCGGAATTTCTATTATTCTGTTATCCGCCTGCTTGCGTGTGTGCGTGTGTCGAACCCCGATTTTTTTGCTTCTTATATATATACTGATGTAACGTAAGCGAGCTGTTTGGTAAGTCCTTTAATTAACTCTTAGAGAAGTATTTTACGAGGTTAAAGTTACCTTTGCTGGAGCTTATCAAACATCGCTTACACGGCTACTTCTCTGTAATAAACATGAACCTCTTTTTTCCGAGACAATAATCGAAGACACTTGTGTTACATTTGCTCCATATTATCGGAGATCCTATGCACTATTTTTTTACGATAATCTAATCTTTAATACGAAGAAATTGTAGTATGAAATTCCTTCGGTAAAATCGAGTAAAGTGATAATTGTCTTCGTTCTTGTGCTTTCATAATACACCGTTCTACAGTACACCTATAAAAAGTTGTTCTTCGAGTTGTATCTTGTTTTCGCTCTCTTACTCGGTTCTCTTACAAAATGGCTGTGAAACGAAACAAAATCAAATATTAATTAAGAGTGATTTCATTTGAAATTTCAACGTAAAATCGATCTATAATTGTACACACCTAGAACCCTTCGAATGACTCTTTATACCTATACATTATCTTTACGGTGAATAAAAATACTAGCTTATATATCGATCAACTAAAATCGCACAAAACGACAACTTGTAATGTCTGCCACTTTCGCAATCAAAGGTAGTATTTTTATTATATGACACGTATTGAACGATATTATATAAATCAAATCGCCTCATACCAATTCTCAGTGGGCGATGATATATTTTTCCTATCCAATAACACACCTCGAGAGATTAAAATACACGTGTGCACAAATGAACAAATGGCAACCCCAACAAAAAACTGTACGTCGACGTAGTGTACGTGGAACGCGCAACCCTTCGAGCGGATCGAGATTTACCTAATACATGTACACCACTGCTTACACTATAACATTATATCCTACTTGCAGCTGGATGGAACGTCGGCTCTGACAAATTATAAGCGTTATAACGTTTACATCGATTAAAAAATAGCTTAGACGAGAGCGATAAAAAAAAAATATATATATATATATATATTATTACTAATATTATATTATTGTATACTCAGATAATATATACATTATATACACGCAGAGATTAATTATTAAGGCAAGTCGCGGCAAACGACGAGTGCCATGACACACGATTTCTTGAATTTTTTCAATCGCGGTTATATCTTACGAAGTATGAGCTATATAGTGAGAAAGGCTAGAAATATTTTCGTACCTTTTATTGACGAATACACGCATCTCGTACATTCGATTGAAAATGAATTTTTCCGTAATATATACATATATCGTCAGTCCCAACGAAAACTAGCACGACTCAAAAAGGGCCTATTTTAATTTGCCATTACTAGTGTACGAGAGTAAAACAAATTATTTCAGGACCTGATAAACTTGAGTATAATTCGTAAAAGTTAATAATTCGTAATTCGTTCGTTCTTAAGTTTATCAGGTCCTGAATTAATTTGTTTTACTCTCGTACACTAAGTAGTAATGGCAAATTAAAATAGGCCTTTTTTGAGTTGTGCTAGTCTTCGTTGGGACCAACGATATCAGCTCACATATAATTGAGGATCTCTCGCGCACGCTACGAAAAATAGAAGGATTATGTTAAAAAGTACGAAAATATGTTTGGCGACGTTTTATTCTTAGATTAAGTTGATTCCGCGCGAGACTGCAAACGCGGATCTTATATTGTAATATGCCAAATCCCATGACCGAGGAAAAAACAATTTAATGAGACTGTTTGTTTTATCGACTTATTATTATTATTATTATTATTATTATTATGCGATATATACGTTACGTGAATTCAAACGACGATTATAAGAAAATATAAAATAGTATAATATATCTCATATGGATAAGATGAGTCATCTCTACTACGACTACGTTGTGTTTGTATAATATAGATAAAATAACCGCTGTTGAAATGTACATTGAGGAAAAAGTTTAACTTTCCCATAAATATATACATAATATATACAGAATATATAATATATGCATACAGAGAGTCACGTGGATATTTATATAGTGCCGCTACAGCTTTTTAGTGCGATATTATAAGTAAAAATTCACGCATCATCCAGAAATATGCCGAAACGATTTTTTCAACACGTTTTGTATGAAGATTTTCGATTCTGTATATAGGTGTACGTCAACTTATTTATTACGATTTTGTAATATGGTAAACACATTGAAATCATTGATTTTCAGCTGATTATTGAAAAGCTTTACCGCAATAGTTGAGACTGTACCTAAGCAAATCGAGTTTTTCAATAAACATCAACCATGTATTATAAATTAGACACTAAGGATTTGTATTAGTAGTGTAAGTTTCTCTTTGTGTCTCTCTATCTCTCCAACTTGATTAAGATCTTTGGACAAAAGTATTGTAAAAGTGCAAAGAAAAGAAGTCGCCAAAAGTATGTAGAGTATTCATATAGTTAAAAAGTATCACCTTTGTCGAGACTGCAACGCCGAATAAACTTTTTCCTTGACGTGCAGCACATTTTTTTGGTACTGGAAAATCACTGTTGTCATTGTTGTGCCGAGAGGCATGAGATCTCATATTGGTTAAGAAAAACATCTTACAGGTGTAAAACAAAAAGTTGAAAAAATAAGCCAAAGTAATAACGATTGTTACGTACATTTACTGTATAAAGCACATGTTGTACAACTGAAATTGATTCAACATTTGAATGTGTCTAAAAAAAATATTCAGATGCTCATTAGTGAGACAAGAATAAAATGGTAAATTAACGACAAAAGTAAAACTAACCCGCGTACTAATCTTATATACCGTTGCCAAAGACGAGTTTGAAAGCCCGTGCCTATGAAAATTCGAATTTTCAAAGCGTAAAAGTAAAAGAAAGAAAAACGTACTACTTATATTATATTGTATTATTGAATTGCATAAAACGTTCACGCTGTGAAAAGCGTGACGTTTTTCCTGCCAAACAGAGATCGTTAATCTATTGCACAGCAGTTTCACTACCATATAACGATAATGATGTTCAAATATAAAAGTATAAGTAAAAAATTAACTTTTATTAAAAACAAAGTAAAAGTAAAGAAAACGATAAATCAAGTATTTAAACCAGACGACACTTTTCAAAAATATGTAACGAATTTCTTCGAAGTGAATTTTTATTTTTGTCACTTGATCAAACGTTTGTACCGAAAATTCTCAACCGTATAATAGTATGTAATACAGGCGTACAAAGTACAGATACCTGAAATCAGGATAGAATTAAAGAAATTCGCTATGTATATGGAGGTGTCGAGCTTGAAATTCGAATTTAAGAGAGCGCGGGAAATTAAAGCAAAATAAAATTATCTTATACAGTATATCGATTATAGAAACTTGGTCGATTTTTTTCTTTTTGTATATGCAGCGAATATGTGAAGTAGATATAAGTTAAAATCGTTCAACAGAACGATGTTCGCAGTATATTCCATGTCCGATGGAAATGAAGATAAAAAAATAGACGTTTAACAAGCGTGTTTGCATATCAAGCGATTCAGGTAAAATGCAAACTATACCTTTAGAAAATAATAACGAAACGTATGTCAAAGTTCTTCGTTATGAAGCTATCAACTACCGGCTAAGTGAAGAAGAAAAAAAGTGCTTTCATGTTCGTTTTTGCTTGAAACGACTTTACAGCTCCGCGTGAGATCCGTATTTAGCGATGAAATAGATAGCAACGTAACTGCAGGATACTGTTTACGGCAGAGAATGATGATTTTCATTGTTAGCACGTAAGATTTTACGAGGGTGCGTGTTCCTACGCCCCAAAGTTCTTTCACTTGTCGTTGCTGCTGGGGCAACATCTTGTACTCGTTGATGTGTTTGCCCATTCGATGAGATTCGTGAAAATTTTTCTAATTACCTTTTTGTAAATGTAGATGTACACAGTGTTTTCATATTTATTTTACCAAAGCTGAATTTTTTAATTTTATTTAATATATTGTTTGCAAATACTATATTAACGAAGTAAAGTCAACCGAAATATTAATTAAACTGCATTATCTATGCGCTGATATTCAAGGTTTTGACAAAAGAAAATTCTGTGTAGACGTATTTATAGCGTCGTTGAAAATCTTACTGTGAAAAAATGCACTGTCCCAGCGAACAAATTAAAATTGTAAAGCAACGTTGAATGAGAACATGTTAACTGTATTTCACGAAATAATAAATATTCACTTATTTTATAACTATATGGCCAATTAATGACCACAATCATTTTCGTCTTTTATATTTTTCTAATCTGCACAAAGAACAAAATAAAAAGAAACATGCATATTTCTCACATGTTATAGAAGAGTATTACAAAATAAGTAATAATCAACATCACTTATTTCATAACGACGAGGTTCGCGTCGCCATTCACTTATTTGTTCGCGTTTATTATACATATATATAATATTTATGTCTTATATTTATCTACTCATTGCAAAAGCAAAATAAAAAAGCATAAGAGTTTACTTCATATATTTCAGACTATCATACAAAATAAGTAATAGTAAGCAGTTACTTATTTTATATTTAATATTCGTTTAAAGGCCGTTTATTGGCCTTCGTTTTACTTTCTCATTGCATTTTGTAAGGGTATATTTATAGAATTATCTAATCACTGCAACAATTAAGCTAAAACAAAGAAAAAAAAATCATTGCATATACTTCTATCGAAGAATAGCTCAACATTAATTAAGTACAAAGAGAATAATAATTAATACATAAAATATCGAACTTGCCCAGTTCTCTTAAGTACGTATATCTCAGAGCTTGATATTCAACGTATATATCTATATATATTATAATCGAGCTTGGCTCATAAATTTTTTCTTTTTTGGTATACCTTCAATGCGCGTGTACACACTACATTAATATATTATAAATATAATTTACCATTGTTAAAATCGTAAATCGTTATTGTCAGCACCGCTTAAAACGAGAAATATACGCGAGGCTTTCTTTTTTTTTTTTCTTTCATTAGACAATCTTTGTAGAATATAGACAATAAATATTATAACAATTGGAATTTCTCTATCTATGCATATATATAGACCAACACGTTCAACTCGCACTCCACTTGCACACAGTCTCACAATAAGCACTTGGCAGGCAAATTCGAGTAACTTTAACAATGCCCCTTTATTAGTTCTCAAATCAATTGTTTTTATCGTCGAATCGTTTTGTCGTATTCACATAATAATTTTTCTAATTTCGCATCTTGCAATTTTTCGGTGTCACGCGCACATGATTTACAGAGATTTAACGTTTTACAACAATATCATCGTAACCTTTCACAATTCAAAAAGCACAGGTGCATCGTCGACTTAAAAAGTACGTATATCTCGTCGACATAACTTTACAAAAACCTCTATGAAAATTATAAAAATGCAAGTATTGTAAACAGGTTGCTTGTTTCGCTTTTTTTGTGTTTTTTTTCGGTTTTCTTCTCTTTTGAACATTTATCGGTGATTTTTTTCTACGTCTTTATAAGATTTTCAGGAAGCAAACAGATATAATATACTGGGGCGGACTTTTTTCGTAATTATTACACGCGCTGCCTTGAAAATTGACACATAATTAGCAATATACGTCTAAAATAATATCGTAGTCTTGATAAAGCATTGTACTTCCTTATTAAGTTTCACAGTCATAAGGTCGTTAGTTTCTGTCTAAAATAAACTGGCACTCATGTTGCTCAGTGAGTCTAACAAGCCGCAATTAACAAATGCATTGATTAATAGCATTGATCTTCTGCAAACGAATAAGTGTTATTCTTTTCTTACTAATGCGATTACTTGGCCTAAAATTTCAGAAACAACGATTCACGCATTTTTAAAATTTCAGGCAAGGCGAACAACAGTTCTGAATTCATCTATCGCACAATAGTTGTTTTCACACGTCGAGCTAAAAAAAATCATAAAAACATACCGCCTAAAGTCGCATATTCCAGACGCAATTTGTAAAAATTCACTTAAAACAATGAATCTTTCGTTCCATTTTTATGAATTTTTCTGTTAAACAAAAACCTAAAAACAATTACTGTGACAAGCAAACGTTAAAAACAATTCCATCTAAAGAAAAATACACTTCCTCATGGAAACTACGGAACAAACGGAGCAAGAAGAGTTGAAGACGATCGATGCCAGTATAGAGTCTCTAACAGTCGTTCGCGTGATAGCGAACACCTCTGAAAATCATGTCTATATGCTAATCGTTCGGTCCACGCAATCGTCACGCGCTTCGATAGCCTCTCTTCGAACATGCTCCAGCTTATTTCTAGAACATCCAGAGTCTCCATTCCCTCTTTCCTCCACTCTCCTTTCATACATATCTTACGAGGTGTGGATGTGTGTACTTGTGTGTAAACATGTATTTGTGTGTAAGTCCTATAGGTAACTCGCTGAAATGCAGTGGCATTATTCGCGCGCGCTGTTTCTTTCTCTATCATGTTCCGCGCCGTCCCATCTAAGCCGTATCATCGTGGATTTAGGAATTACTCGCAACAGTACTCTCACTCACGCTCCTTCTCGCAGTCTCTCGAATAAATATAACATAGGAGTACACGCATAAAAATCGGCTACACAACACTCTCAGATTCGTCATGTATAGGTAAAATATACATTAAAAACAGACGTTATTATTTATTTCTTGAATTTTCGAACTCGCAAAGATAAAAGTCAAAACGGATGATACGCCAACAAAAGTATGAAAGAGAAACAAACGAATAAGCAAAAGAGCGTGTAAACCGTCGACGGCGCAAGCTTTTAGGACGAGCGGGGAAATCATTCCCCTCGACTGACTTTTGTCGCGAGTATGAGGCTACTCTATAGCCACTCGCGCGCAGAACAGCGCAACACTCCTTCGGCGAGTGTACGACGCGTCTGACACCGCCGCACTCTTCGCTACACTATATGTATAATATATCATCGTGATATTGTACGTCTCGGATCAGTCGTTTCGTTAAAGTATAAGAGTCCATCATCGTCGTCGGCTCCTCCACTACTCCTATATACCTCTCTCTTCGTTATACCGATCGAGTCGATTCGCGCGCCCCGTCCTCGTCTTCGATCTGTTCGTTCGTCTCGTATAGTCTGTCGTCTTTTTTTTCGTGTCTATGATCGGTCGCGAATCCTCAAGCCGTGTTCACGCTAGCTATACTGTGGTATTGATCTGTCCCCGGTTCGAGATGGTCGGGCTGTCGCCTGGAGGCCGCTCACACCGGGGTGTAGTTGCCCTTGGGCTTGTAGAAGATCTGGCCGCTCATCAAGCGCCTTGTAATCTCCGACAGCAGCAGCTGCTTTTCCTTCTTGATCTTCTTAAGTACGCCACGGTTCTCCTGCGCTCGCCGCGACAGGTACGGCAGCACCTCCTTCACTGGCCCGTAGGGGATGTATTTGTACGCCGAGTAGCCGGATTGACCTGCAAACCAATGTCTCTTTAGTTTACGCTTCATATATATCTTGTAAAGCTCTTGAAATTAAAAAATTCAACTTACCGAGCGGGAATGTCAGGTAGTCGCACATGCCGAACAATTGACCAAAGCAGATGACTTTGTCCTCGGGAGAAATGCCAATCTCCTTCATCCTGCAATTCAGACAGATTGTGTAAGCCGTGCGCAAATAAAATAAGAGTGAGCGAGATGGAATAGGATTGATAATAGAAAAAGAGCGCTGATTTACTTTTCAATGGCGAACCGCACAGTGTCCTCGTTGTGCGAAGCCACCATAATGCCAATCTTCTTGGGATCCTCTCCTTTGTCCTTGTACTGCTTCATCCTACGTAGACACTCCATGAGGGTCCTGTGGTACGACTCGGTCGTCGCCTCGTAGGTTGGGTTCGTTGGATCCGCGTAGCCCATCGCCGCGGCTCGAGCTCTCTCCTTTATTTTCGGAGTAATTAAAATCAGCAATTTTTGTCATATAACAACACGAGCGAGGAATGATAAAAATGAACGATATACGCAGTACACATGACTTCCCTTGAGCACACAACTCACCAATGGAATTTTTTTACAACACGAGCACTATTTCATTTAATGCTGTGAGCAATAAAACATCATTGATTATGTGTTAGATCTAAATAGACTGTGAAACGAAATGATAGCTAATAATACTTTTGGAAACGCTCTGCACGTGGTTTCTCGCGGTTGTATTGCAACAAATAATGACAGCGAGAAACATTCCATTAATACAGTCGTACAGTAGAATCGACGTAACTAACGAATTCGTACAGCATCACTCGCAATCAGTGCAGAGATTGCATCAACCACTCATCCTCGTACATGCACGCATCCGATAATGCGAAGCAGCAGGTGGCGAAACGCTAAAAATCTTCCACAGCCATCCTGTTTGTGCCAGTAGAATCTTATTAAAGCTATTAAAAGAAACGTCGAAACAAAAAGAAAGAATGAAGCGAACGAACGGATGAGTCCCAAATGAACGGACAGCCGCGGAAAGTTCCACAGCACAGTATGCGCATGAAAAAGAGGATCAGAAGCGTTGGTCGACGTTCTATATACGTTACCTGCTCGATATACGCGCCCCGCACGATCTTGGCGCCGAAGTAGAAATTTTGTCGCTCAGCCTGTTCGAGATCAGTTTTGACTTCGGTGAAGGCGTCCTGCAGATACGTCTGGTATGTGTTGAACACCACAGCCTAGGGAGGGGGTAGACCACACATTGAGATTTGAGAGCTCATTCACTGATAACCTCTGTAACGATACACATTTGATGGAACTATTCTTATGGTTACGAGTAATTACCCTCTTTGTATTGTACTTGCGCATCATCTCCAGTGTCAGTCGGGAGATCGCCGGCTGGAAGTACGTCTGCTCCGCGTCGATCATGATGCGCACATCCAGCTTGTCCGCTACCTGAATAGCAAAATTTCGTTTCGTCAGTCAAATCGCTCATACTCGCATATTTTTTACCTCGGACATACATTTTTATGACTTGTTCTTTTTTTCAACGTTCTTGCTCTTAGAGCAGCATGTATTATGTATTACACACAAATTAACGGAAATACGTTGTCGTCAATGATTGATTCGAAAGATTATGCATATAATGACATGATGTTTATAGCGTGACAGACACTGCGGTCGAAAGAAAAACGATGATTCAAGCAATCTCAGATGTAAAAGATTTTCGAATAAAGTGCTTTGTTTATGAGACTTTACAATATCCCGATACACATTATACAACATTTTTACAGTACTTCACTATACGTTTAACGAATGTTCGAGACGTTTTGAAAATTCAACTTACTTTATTTTAGCAACGTTATTCGTCCGTTTACTAAATTAGAACAATGTATTTTTAAAGATAACGAAACATAGTCGACAGCAAAGTCGCAGCTCGACTTACCGATACGATGTTGTTGAGCCGTCTAATCATGTTCCGGAACATCTCTTCCTCTTTTCTCGTCAGCTGCGTCATCAGTTTCACCATTTTTCCCGTCTTGATGTCCGGCACTTGGAAAGTCTCGCTCAGCTCGTAGTTCTCGTCCAGGATTCCGCTCCAGGGGAACAAGTGGATCACACTGAACAGAACAATCGGCATTAGTACTGCTGCGTAATGGCCGAGAAATCTCAGCTCGGAGAAAATGACAGTATACAACACTTAAAAGTAACTAAAATCATTCTCTATCGATGTAAAAGTACGTCGAATTTATCGAAATCTGCTAATTTCGTGACAACAAGTTCCTCTCTAACATTAGCAAATCCTAATAAAATCGAGTGGTATGTATAACATTACTATTAGAATCGTTAGAGGTGATAAAGATCAATCAAAATGTTAAGAAGCGACTACTTTGAAGTAACTTCCCAAGGGTTTGTTCCTCTACCGTGTGAGAAAAGCATAAAAAATAGTTTTAAAAATTTCTGCGCTAATCAAAAAAATCGTCCAATCTCAATGCCTAAATAACAAAAAGTGTATATAATGCACGAATGCGAAAGGATACATTCACGGAAATCTTACGTGAACATACTCAATGCGGGAGTCTCTACTGGAAACCAATATATAAACAGAAAACGAACTGGAGAATGAAAGTTATAGAAAAAAAATGCATTATTAAAGTTGTTTTCTTACTTTCTGCACATCCAAAGACAGCATCCATGTAATGAAAAAAATACGTTACATTAGCGTAATTGAATTTATCATTGATCGATTGCAGCTATACTGTGGCGTCGATAATCGTTTTCGAAATCCACACGCGTTTCAGAATGTTTATGCCGCATTGTACACATATATCTACCATATCACACATATACACACGTATCGTTCGGCCGACACGGCGAGTCGAGAGAACATTTTCAGCGTAAAGCCGCATAAAAGTGCGAGAGCTATTTTTGCTCTGGTAAGTATACGTACCCTTCTTTGTCGGATTGAATCTTTTCCAAGAACTTCTGAACCGGCGCTGACTCTCGAATATGAGCCTCCTCAAATTTTTTTTCGAAAATCTCAGGCTTCGCGTGATGTGCCAATACCGCGCCTTCGCCGCCCACGACGTCCGAGACGTACTGTCGAGCGCGCATTATCACCTCGGACAGTTGAAGCTGAAATAGGTATCGCATTAATTAATCATTGTTGTGTCATAAGTCAAAGAAGTGAAAAAACTTTTCTGATTCTACATACCAAAAGTTGCGGCCTGCCGAGAGCGGTTAGTTTTACAGCCGTGAATCCAGCTCCGTGTGAATTGTCTGAAAAAATAAAAATCCTTATAAATACATAGTTCAATTTAAAGTATGTTTTGTCATATTGTTACGGAGTAGAAACAAAAAAAATTATTACTTGCTACAGCCTCGAGGCATCTGACGAATATGTCCATATTCCTCTCGCAGGAAGCTTCGTTTAGATAAAAGTACGTTCTGGCAGAGGAGACCTTGTATCGCCTGTCCGCAAAAGACTTCTCCACGTGGTACTTCTTCAGAGTACCCGAATTCTTCTCGTCACCAGCTTCCGACACGGAGGCCCTGCAAAGTCACAACAATATTTGTTAATCGGTGCAAAATAATATAGATAAATTCGGGAAACCACCCTGCGAAAAATCCATAAACATTTGTTATGGATATAACAACTTCCTAAATGGCTTCTTTTAATTCACATATATCTACTACAGTTTAAATTCATATTTAAAATAATCACAGAAATTGAAAAAACCTCTAACAACTTGCATACCGACAAACTAGAACCAATTTTTCAATTGCGAATTACACTTTTTGCATTTAAATTCCAAACGCGTACGTTTGACACGAATAATAAATTTAAATTTGTCCTTTGGAAATTTATGAGACATTTAACTATATAATACTTACTTTACTTCACGTCGCTCAGCTTCTTCCTGTGTAATGTCCTCTTCAACCGAGTAATCGAGAATTGGCTTTACTCCGAACTGTCGCAACCTGTTGAGAACCGGTGCAATTTTGATTTCGTCTTCTCCAGCTACGAAATGTCCGTAGAACGTAGACTTCATGACAAACGAGAAAAGCTTTTCGCCCATTAAGGTCTGCATAATTCTCATCAACTGTAAAAAAAAAAATAAATTCGATACGTTAGCTTCATGAATGTATAACAACGTGCATTTTATTTGTGTGCTTTATATGAGATTTGCAAAGAGGAAACAACTTTCTAGTCGCGCTTGTTTAATTAAAATTAAAAATGATTCATTATGAGAAGAAGTAACGCGGTGTGGAGTATCACATTCTTTCAGAATAATCTCCCAACAGAGCACGTGCAGCATATCGTCAACCGTTCATTAGCATAACTTTGTTAAGCTTACTGTTTTTCCATTTCGTTCTTTTAATAAAACTTTTTCGTTTAAAAAATAATTACAAAAATTTAAGATTTTTCATCGAATCATAAAATCCATTTTTTATAAATCTGTGACGAGACGATGTAGGTATAGAAACATCCAGAAGAATCCCGAAATACGTATCAGTCGTTGGCTCGACCACGTGCTCCCCTCTACAAAAAACGACCGACATTCAGCAGCAGCAGCAGCAGCAGCAGCAGTACTCTTTCATAGTTTCGCCGAATAAATTACTCACGAGCCGGCGAAATTCTGCGTGTCACGTGCTGCCGCTGAGCCGAAAAGTCGGCCATCAGCATCGCGAAAGCTCTCGCACATAGAAGAAACCGATCACTAGTTACGTCATTCATCGAAAAATGGGCGCGCGAATAAGGCGGTTGACCGCGCGCGCGCAAATTTTACTCGGCCACCGAAGGTCGTTTCTTCCACATGTGTGTGTGTGTGTGTGTGTGTTATGCTGTGAGTGAGTGTATACGATGGCTATTATAACGGAGCGAATGCCACGGTTGCCGTAAAATCATGCACGAGAGGGAGGGAGTCTCGAGGTCTTGTGACGTTATATACTTATATGTGTGTCGGGGCTCGACCTGCCGGTTATGCGTTCCGCTCGCGTTTTCGAGGTATTTATGGATTTTCGGCTTTTCCTCGAGATCAGTGCGCGCGTCTGCTACTGCTGTTGTATTTACTTTGTAATAGGAGGAACTTTCTGGAAATGAGCAATTGTCGTGTGGTTATAGCAGTATATATTGCAGTGTTCTCTTGAATCCAAATATTATGAAAGTTGTGAATCATCGGGGATAATCGTGTTGGCTTCGAATGAACTATCTCTATAACGATGGACCGTCAGAGCTAGACTCAAATATTTACATGCATAATGTACGCACGTGATAATCATAGACTGGCATATTAAGCTACTGATAAAATCTCGGATAAAATGAATTAACTAAATGATTTAACCAACTTTATTGTTGATTCGCTGTAAACGTATAGAAATATAGTGTCTTTATTGCTTTATCGTGCAAATGATAATTCATTTCTAGGTATCACACTACGGCATTGAGATATACCTGCTTCTGTAGAATATTACGTTTGTCCACGTAGCGTGTATATTTTTGCGTCAATGGAAAAGCCCCAAAGATCTAAATAGATTATATTTTCGCGACTGCAGCTACGCGATTCCCACCGAGTCATCGCCCCGAGTTCGTCTAATAATAATACACAGAAGATTGACAGCCTTGGCCACCTGTTCTGTCAGCCGCTTCAATTATAGATCAACACTATAATTGCATAAAACTTCATCCGTATTATTATTAACAGTACTGATGCCAAAAAATAATTCATCCTGTCTCCAGCTGGCAAATGAATGTCCGCAAATAATTCAATGTCGCCAGACGAAAGCCTCGATATAGTCGTCTGTTCCAATGCAGCATATAAAGCTTATATACTGTTATAATTTCTTTGTGTACTATTATCTTTCACAAGTGATATAATAGAGGTATATAATACTATGCAGGGCATCAGCGAGCAGTTCCCATCTCTGGCGACTCAGGTTTATTATATTACCAGAGGCGCGCGACACATTGTGCCAGGTTGGATAAATATAACGCGGGTCTAACGTTACGGACTACTAATATTCCTAGAAGGTGGAGAAAGACGCTTACCCGGCGAGATTCTATATGCTGCGTCGAGCGAGCGAAAATGCCGAGGAATGATTTAGGCGCGTCAGTCGTCAATTCGTCGTTGTTAATTTGACGTTTTTATTCAAGTGAAGATATATGGTGGAATATCTAAATTTCAATTGAAACAAGATAAACCGTTTGAAAAGCCGTTCGGTTTATACTACAATTGTCCAGTCCTTCCATAAATGATGTAAAATTTTTTAGATTGAAACTATAAAGCTATGTGACCAGAAATGTTGTCCATTAAAATCACGCTATCGCTAAGATTTGAAAAGATATCATAAATTGTCACTTTTCAATGTCAAAGCCATCAGAGCAAATACGATAACGATTCATTGTTTTTAAAATAAACCTTTCATCTTCATCTGATGGAATTTATACAATAAAAATCAATCGATTGCATGGGATGAATTCTCTAACTCCAAGTACATGTAACGTAAAGAGAATAAAATTCGAAAATAAGCAACGTTGTAAAGGCTTGCTGCAAATTTTGAGAATTTGAAATTAAAATGAATTGCAAAGGTGATGTAACTGTATATACATTAAAACTACTTGCACGTTCTTAATTGTTTAAGAAGATAGCGCTAAACGTTTGTTCTTATTCGGACCTATTACACGCGCAAGAGACGCAAAGTAAAAACGCACACCACACACGACTTACTGATTAACTGATCACATGGCTTTGAAATTCAGACTATCTGTGAAAATTACTTATAATTGATGATTGTTAATTAATTATAGATGTGAATTTCTGCATAAATGCAAATTATTTTTGCGAAATCGCTGGAATACTTGCAGGGTACAATCAATAACAACGACAGTCGACTGCCATGATTTCCGACACCTCATTTATCGCCGCATATTGTGAAATCAAAATAAAGTCCCGCGAAATTTACTTTCAAATACACACGCCAACCCTATCCTATAGTACATAATTGTTAGTCTCGACATCAGAGTCATCCAAAAGGTCAGAAGAAATCCTGTATAAACATTCACGCACGTATACACTGCACATGTATACCTACTATAAAAAAAAATGTTTTGAGAAGATTCGAGTGCTGTTTGCCGCGAGTAAATTTGCTCATATGAGATACGTTTCGAGCCACCGCTTGTGTATTATGACGCTCTCGTGACAAGCATTTGTTTGGCATCCCGAATTTTAACCTGTTTTTAATAAAAGATCTGCGAATTAAAGGTGTAATAAATGCTCTTTTTGTTATTATAGATATAATAAGGTAGTATTGCATAGTCAATACAGTGTATAGTATATGTAATATAGCAAAAAAAGTTATGCACAGAGTCTCATTACCCAGTATCTTATGACTCAGCACGGAATCATCGCAATATCGAATGTCTGGATCAGCTATATTGAAAAGAATTAGTATATCTTGATCCACGATTATTTCACGTTTTTCCTGAGTATTTTTAACAAAATCGCATTATCTAACGTCTGCATCGGCTGTACAGGTGAATTTAAATGATAATAATATCTATATCGCAAATTATAAGCACTTCCTCGATGATTCCTAAAACGGAATCTTTACACTTTTACCATCTTGATAATTATCGTGATTATTTTGACAGTGGACTGATAAATCATCGCGTCGCGGCAATTTTTGCCTAAGCTTTATAATGATTGACAACCAAGCAGCTTCGTCACACCAGTAGACGAAATTCGTGAAACTTGATTGCAAGATTTTCGCGAAGCGCATAAAAAATGACGAAATCCAAGCGCAAAATTTTCGAGTTCAAAGTCTACCACGTCTGAGCTCCTGCAGTATTGATAATGATCAATAAATCACCGGCGGCACACGAGTCATGAAACGTTATACAAACAGTCCGTCCAGAAGAATCAGCTATACTGCAACACACGCTGCGACGATTTGAATACAATTCTGGTATGCCAGACGTTGGGAAAAATTTTAATGATGTTCGACGCGAAGGACACTGCCAGTGACTGAATTGTAACACAGGCGCTGAGTAGCTGCATGCATGCCTAATCTGAACTAAATCATTTACTTCCTATACCGTGTATATAGGTACAAATACATATTATGAGCAGATGAATTTCGCTACAGCTTTAGATTATGAGTTGATCGAAGCATTTAAAGTTGAAGTTCGTCAAATATCGACATTTCATACAGTTGCGGAGCTTTTGACCACTGGCTATACTGATTTTTTGAGGGGAGTAGCGTAATGAGGATTTATTGAAATTTCAGAGCTACAATATTCGCATTTTCTGCGTTCAAGGCTGACTCGATTAAACTGTTGCACTAGGTTACGCGACGTTGTGATGCATTGTATAGCTACGGAGAGTAATCTGTGATAGTGGGTGACCTGATTCAGGCAATTGAAATCATTTAATAACGTCTGTGGTGATATTACATTATCTCAAAGCAAAGTTATTTAAATATTATATCACAAATAGATCTTCTTCTTATATTTATCTTTAAGTATTGTATAATTTTGTTCTGTTTACATATGCATGAAGTTCAATTCGTTTAACAAATTCGAGTGATTTTAAAACTTGACTTGAGGTCTCTTTGATGCTATTTTGCTTGTTAAAAAAGGAATTTACGTATTATATTTCTCTAAATAAATAGCAACCTTAGTCCGTTAATATTTTAGATTATATACTTAGTGGCTATAAATTATCAACCATAAATGTCTCAAAGTCACCCCAAATTGTAGAGGTGACTTTTACCAGTACGTTTTTGAATTTTTCATAGTACACGCCAAATAAATATATGATTGAGCAATATTGATGTACCCTTCATGAATTTCTGAAGAAGCTCTCAAAGTCACCTCTTTTTTTTGTTTTCTAGAAACCTGTGTAACAGTATTCAAATTCTATTTTTATTAACGTTATATTTTGTTAATGTTATTTATCTGCTATACTATAACAGACATCAGAATAAGCATAATTCTTTAAATCGTAGATACATGCAAACCCGATCGCATATCAAGAGTGGCATAAAATTTATTTTTAGAAAATGGACAAAGTCTGGCAAGATTACAAATAACGATAAACAATATACATTCAGATTATGTACATTAATTTATTCTGCTTATTTCGTTATCTAATTTCACTACACGCGACAAATTACGCTGTATTTATTCTTTTATCGTATCGATAATTTGGAATCGTCGACTCCACACTTTTCCATGTCTATACCGTGCATAGACGTGGAAAGATGTTATCCTGATCGTTTCAATTTATGGAAGTGGAGTCGAGGGTAGCTTATCGATAAAGTGTTTCTCCATAGTATTTTCTTTAGATAACACTGCTTGTATATATACAAGCAGTTTTATATTTAGATAGTAAAATCAAATGCACGACAGAACAACACCTGTATGTCCTATGTGTTGTTGTGAGCAGGAAAAAAATTGACGAATTCGAAGAGGGAAGTCCCTTTTTCACAATACATGCGCATAATCGTGCGACGACTGGCTGGTTGCTGATGTATACACATATAACTTTTTATTGCAGTCTCATTTGCCGTTATCTTGTACACGCGCCGAGTTACGCGAGCCAAATTCTAAGTTCAAGTTTATTGCGACTCCCACGTACGTTATCAAAACGTGTCGGACTACCTTTGTATGACAATTATATACGATAACACTTGTTCTGGGACGGGCCAAATATACCATCTGTGGCATAATACCGAGCATAATACTTTGGTAATTGGGATTTCCCGGTATCACATATCTCTATAGCCTCTTATTATCTAAAACTATGGATTTTCAGAAGAACTAAAAATTCACTAGGGCATTTCAACAACGAAAAAGAAGAAAATTATTTCGACTCATTTTTGATAAACGAAAGTGTACAAAAACGTGATGCTTCGTTATATTCGCAATAAAAGCCACGGGGGCGCCAGTCAAGCGTACGGCCTTGAGGCTTTTGACTCACGTCGTATATAACCATAACCACGTGTCGCGTCGCCGAGTCGAAAAGAGAGCACAAGAGCCGCTCGGACGCGTCATGTATACAGACACGGACATTCCGCCGAGGGATAACTCGATCACTCGATCAATGAATGAAGATCCAATATCGGTTATTTGTTATCTTGTTTTAGGCTCTCACGCATCAGGTGAATACACGATCGTCCTATCGCTATTGTAAAATCACGCGCGGACGATTATAAAACTCAAGTACCCGAATTAATCGGCGATTTGGACTTCTTTCGAGGGTTCAATTTGATATGAGGGAAAATTACGGAAAAGTAGAAATAAATTGAATATGAATCATTTATATACGCTTGATAAGAATTCAAAATTAATCAACCTTTTTTTAAGAAATTGTTATTAGACTGATAGTTGCAGGAGCGGGAGTTAAAAGAATATAATGTGTATGCAATGTCATACAAAGTCGTGACACGCGTAAACCAGAAAAAAATTAATCATATTTTATTGATCTCACTCGCGATACCAGCATTATCTGTACAATTTCGAAACGAATTAATTGAAAAATAGCGCTTTAACTTTCAAAATCTCTGCAAAAATAAAGATCAACATAGGAAAACCGGATCAAAAACTGCCCAGACCTAAAAATATTGTAATTTCCCCATCGTATACTAAACCACCTCGTCCTCGAGCTTAACACTGCGAGAGTTGATCGATGGTTGCAGAAAAGAGAAGCGCATGAAGGCCGCAACGATGGCAACGACCGGCTCGAGATCCTCCCGCAGTGTCGTATGTAACTGCAGCCACACGTGATGCGCGGAGGCGAGAGTAAGTATAGCAACGAACACATTAGAGCCGCAGCCACGAAAGGCTGCGCTCGAGCAATGAAAAAACAAAAGAAGCCGATGACGCGCTCACTAGCCATGCAGTCCTCGCCGGGTGAATTTCCATCCGACGAGCGGCAAGTACCGTCGTGACACCCACGAATTCGCTTAGTCCAATGCGTAGGAGTGTATACTATACTAGAAGAGGGAGAGAGAGAGAAAGAGTGTTTATTATAGGACCGGACAAACGGTCGAATTCACCGCAGCTGGTGATTTGATTGATTTTTTTTAATCGAGGTATACGATTATTTTAGTTTATTTTTTTTTAATTTTTTGAAAAAGGCCACTTCTTTTATTATGGCACTATATATTGAGCGTAACTATTTCAGTCGCAGTGTAGTATTAGAAGCACTTCAAGACTGTGTAATGCGGTTGGCATCGAAAACGCGCGTTTAAATCCTATTATTCGACGTAGTTGTGTCTGCTGTAGCTAATTTTCGACAATATTTTTTGTTTACATACTTTAACTCTCTCGCTTGTGTTCAATCAACTGTTTGTAGCAGCCGTCATCAGAATATAAAATTTGCGTAAACATCTATCTCTGAAATAGCGCGTTATTGTTATCGCGAATGCAGTTTATTCGAAGTAGTCTGCGCACGAGAGAAGCAGCAATGAAGTCGGGAATAAATTCGAGAGGTAAAAAGGTGATCGATCAAGTCGTCATTAAAGTCGAGACGACAATTATAATCACGACGCTGCATCAACAGCGTCCGTCTGCTATGCGAACAATAATAAAGGCGAAGCGATGAATAAGGCAACGAGAGAAACCCCTAATTAAGTGTAGCGTGTACGACGTTAAACATTATCGTTGAATATCATACAACCTTGCGCGCGCGAGCCCGTACGCTCTCAGAAGTCGTTTAAAAGACGAGTCGTTCTATACGAGTATATAATCGTAACTGGTTACTCCAAGGTTCCCCGGTCAAGTAATATACATCTAATAACTTTATACTTTTTACATTTTTTCGCGTATGTTTATTTTTAAATACACGCTTGTTTTATCTATTCAAATGTGCGGCCAGGTGCGATGTACATACACCTACAAAATGCTGTCGCGTATTGTCATGCTAAACTGATGAAAAAGAATATAATACAAATACTTTCCAGGTACTAAACTAAAAATTGTGCTTCGTGGGAGGCGTGTATCGTCTGCATTCGATCGTACGAGGTGAATCAAAGCGAAATCCTAGACGCGCGCGAGCACCATAAGACAGTCAGCTATATAGACTGATAAGAAAGTCGACAATGCGGATAATCAGGTTTCGCATCAGGAGTATCGAGCAGAGGACTCTCGAATTGCAATGTATAACACACTCGGTTTTCTCTCGCTGATGCCCTCTATTATAGCAGTAAACCGAGGCAAGGTGAGCCGCGAGCGAGCAAAAGAGAAAGCTCGAGCGAGAGGGTCGTGTCTCGTGCTGCAGAGACAATGAGCGTAACACACCGGCTCTCTGCATGCGGATGGACCTCTTTTTTTCTCTTATTTATTAACTTTGACCGCTTGTGTATGTATACAGTTCGATGTCAAGTGCTTTTCCTTGAGACCGCGCGTGGTTGTGGTCTCGTTTGTTTATTTTTTCAAAAATTGTCCGTTCACTTTCGGTAATATTACGAAAATACACGATTTTACAATTAAGCTTTTCTTCTTTACGTATATAGAGGCTGATGCGCGCGGTGGCGTGAATATATACGAAACAGTTTAATTCGACGTTAACCTTGTACAAGTATTTTTATTGACCTATTCTTTTACCTTCGTGCGCCTTCGTGTATACGAGTCGTTAGAACTAAAACTCTTTTGTCTATACACACACATAGAAGACACTTTCTTTCCTCCGTATTATAAGAGAGAGAAAGAAGGCGAAACGAGCTCTCACGCGAATGACACCCAGCAACAAACCAAAGAGGCTCGAAAAAAAGTTTCCTCTAAAGACTCGCGTGTATAATACGTGGGTGTACACTCGTATGTGTTCAGCAACTCTCGCGCGAAAATAATATTCCCGCGTCAGCTCGAAAACCGCATCTCACGTTTCCGCTGGCGTCTGCACCGGCAAAGCTCCAGTGTGTGTCTCTTTAACGAACCCATTTTCAACAAGAGGATATTTTTACGACGAGAATCAAAAAGAGTGTTGTACGAATTTTAAAATTTATATACTCGCAAGAAATATGATGAAAATCGAATATACGTCTCGATAGCAATTTCCCAATCCAAACTCGATACTCTGCGGGCTCGCAAACCGCGTGTGTAGTATATGTATTATGTCTGTACGAGTAGGATATAATATTATACCGGTTCGCTGACCAGCATCGCGGTGTGTATATAGCTATATAGGCTTGCACCGATTACACTGATGACGGCTGACGATGGAGATCCGGTCTCTGTCGCCGCGTCGGTCCCTCTTTCTTGTAAAACTTTATTCCCGTATAGGCTTCGCTTTTCGTGCACTCGACCCACTGCGCCGCTTTTTCGCGCGGCGATGCAGTGCCGTCTGAATCGCGTGCATTCCCCCGAGCTTTTTTTTTCCTTCAACTTTTTTTCTTTTTTTTTTTTTAGTACACAGATCGGAATTTTAGACTCCGCGAGTCTTATATAAAAGTCGATGCAACTGTTACATATATACTCGCACGGCGTCTGCGTGTCGCGTTTATTTTTAGATGGAGTTAACATTATAAGAAAAAAATTTTTTCGCGGGTTCTCTGCCAAGACGCGCGCACACACCTCCCTTTTATTTTCGAAATCTGTGGAAACGAATTTGTTGGCGGACTACCTAACTCATCGGCCTAAATTTAAAATTCGACGTGGTTTCGCTATTTTTGGCGCTTTCTTCTTTTCGCTCGCGCGCATGTGGTGTGTATCGCGTCATTAAAATTCGAGGCGCGCTGGAGCTAGTATATGTATAAGTCGAGCGCGTCATCGCACGTGTTGTCTCAACGTGACGTCGAAATAACGCGTTCACAGCCACGGCGAGCCCCGAGAGAGACGAGAGAGCAGGAAAGTTTTTTTCCCCCCTATTTTCGACTTTTTTGCTCGGTAGTTTTTCTATAACGGCGCAGTCGCCGCGAGAAAAGCGCTTCGTAACGGTCGAAGCGTAAATAGAGCTAAAGAGACAACCGGTATTGTAAATATAGTTTAGCTATCGTCCACCGGCTGTTTATATTAATTGACATTATACGTGTACTTGCTTACGTAACGTTGTATAGTTTGGAATGTGTTTTGTATCGGAGTATGTACTCGGATTCTGAGAGGCACTGCATGAAAAAATGTTGTAAAACGATTCAAAGTCAGACCTATATCGACAAATGATTAATAACCATACCTCCAGGGTGTGGAATATTCTTACAGCTCATTTACGGCTAAATGAATCTCGCGCAGACTGTAATAAAGATTCGCACCTCGTAGCTAATGACGGCAGTACATACTTAAATTTACAAGCTCAGACGATTTACCGTTCCAATTAGGTCGTCGCGACTTTTGCGAGACCCGACGATTCGAATACATCGCAAACTCGTTTTTCCTCCCCCCTAATTAAAAGGCAAGCGAACTCGAAACACGGCAGAGCTGAATAGAAAATAGTCTCGCGGCGCAAAACTACACGTGCTGCATCAGCCCAAAATTCCTCGCCCATGTATACTATGAGCTATAGCCAGCCGCTGCTAGAACGTTCCATGTAGCCCCTGTTCCTGCTGCAAAAATCCCAGTGTCTATATATATATTTACAGCCCGACTGCAAAGTGCTGCCACGAATCCTCCCCATTTGTACGAGAGAGAGGGAGAGAGAAACTTGCAGGAATATACAGCAGAGGAAAGTAGCATAAAAGAAAGAAAAAAAAGCTGTGCAGATTTCTCGGCGAGAGCACGAGGAGTGAATGGTCGCGGTGTGCGGCGGCTGCTGCTGCTGCTGCCCTTCCGCTCGGCGCGCGCGGCGCGTATCGATCAAAATCCGTCGGTTCCCCTCCCCCCCATATCAGTAGGCCAATCGCGCAGGAGACGTATAGTATGTGCGTACAAGTTTGTTATAGAAAGAAAAAAAATTGTGTAAATTTTCTCGAAAATGAATATTAGGTATATATACTGCAGAGCTCGGCATATATTACCTTGGCGTTGTTCTCGACGAGGAACTCGACGGAGCAGAGCTGGTAGACAACGTAGGCGCGCACGAGCTCGGTCATGGTCTTGCTCTTGAAGGAGGCAACGGGATCGTTGAACTTGAGGTCGAGCGGGTCGAGCTGTCGGCTGGTCTGGGCCGGCGGCACCTCAGCCTGGGCCGAGGCTGAGGTGGCGGCCGTAGCCGCTGCGGTGCTCGTCCGCTCGCGCACCACCTGCTGCAGCTGCTTCGCAGCGCAGCATCGCGGCAGCCTCCTCAGGAACGCCATTCGACCCTTGGCTTTGATTGAATTTATAAGCAATGAAAATTCCTGAATCTCTCTCTGTCTACGAAGCAACTGCTGCTGCTGCTACGGATATACACACTCGCTGCTAGGAGAGCGGATCGAGACTGGCACTCGCGACTCGGCTCCTCCGCTATCTGCCGCTGCTATACACTGCCGTCGGTCGCTCGCGCGCGCGCACGCGGTCTTGTACGCTATATAACACAGAAAGAGAGAGAGAGAGAACGTGTGTGTCGTGCGCGAACACGAAAGGAAAGCCGCCGCCGCTGAACGAGAGGAGGACAACCGAGGAGACGACGAGTGGGGAGCGACGAAGCTTTTGTGTGTATTTATGTGCGGATGTGCCTACCTACACCAGCCGAGACCTCTCTCTCTCTTCTTCTTCTTTTATGAATACCTACTGCGACGAGTATAGGTATTATAGGAGCGGCTCTTTCCTGATGCACCCCCGCTGCAGCCGGCTATCGATTTTCGCCCTTCTTATATACCTATGTGTTCGTTGCCCCTAAACGTGACTCTGTATATGTATATACGTATATTTCAAAGTCGGCCGCTATAGCTGCTTTTCCGGCAGCCTTCGATCGATATTATACACACTTATATACATGTACGTTATGTGTGTATAAGAAACTCGCTAAAGCCGCAGCTGCTGCGCCATTCGCTGAAGAGGAAGGCGTGTGCGCCGTTCGCGGAATTCCATTGGCTGCGCCGGCGCGCACCCACGGCGCCCGGCGAAATGCAAATGCAAGCATGCATCACGCCATTGCGCGAACTGCACCGGCTGATACTCAAGTGTAACACTCTCTTATGGCAGGAATGCAGCCACTATGTATAGACTGTTGAGTTTTTGCTCCGATGAGCAGGGCGAATCCGTCATCTGATGTATACGGATAATGTGTAAAAGTCCTCGTGAAAAAACTTTCTTGATTAAATTGTACTCTCGGATATTAATATATTACGGTGCCTTTATTGATTTTTCCCATTTTATGAGGAAGAGCTCCTTTTTTTATTTCATATAACATTACGACGTATAGCAAAATATATATAATTTTTTTGCTAAATAGAGAAGAAACGAGAGTTACGCAACTTTTGAGCAAGCGTAAAAAAGTATTAGGATTGTTTTGAAACGTGAGCCTTTTTGCTGATAACTCAGGCGTGTATAGTTATATACGATAAGGAGCCAGAAACATCATCACGACTGATGAACGCCATCAGCTAAAACTCACGACGTCAATCAACAGCGTTGTATAGAAGTATATAATAGGTGAATCTGTCGAGAGCAAGTAAATAAAATACTTGTGAATGTTCAGCATCAAACTTAAAATGTCAAAATTTGGATTAAGAAATTCTTAGATTTCAGCAGCAATTTTAATTGTGCATCGAATAAAACAAATCCAAAATAACCGGCTTGTGCAACATTATAAATTATTCCGGAATTAGAGTTGCATCGACACAGACGCACACAGAGACAGCCAATCTCTGTCTTCCTGTTAATTCATACGCATTATTTGTATAACGCGAGCCAAAAACCACCAACTCGTCAACAATCCTGGCGCATAAAACAGCTATCGAGTACAGCGTATATGTACATCCCCATTGAGCAGTGCGCAACTCAGGTGTTCGACTTTTACGTAACCACGTGGGAACTATCGCTCGCAGTGTGTGATTAAACGCTAATATAATGAACGTCAGATACTACACGCACTACTGCCACGTGCTCGACAATCGTCGAAACGCGAGCGTTTACAACTTTGACGAAATTTATCCGTCTGATCAAGACAGCTGGTGTTTAAAAATAGAGCCACATTCTTTTGCTTTTGACTTTTATAGAAGAGAAAAGCGCGGTGTAGTGCTTCTCTTCTGATTCTGGCTTGAAAACTATAACGCGGCTGCTTTGAGAGACTAATATTACTACTTTGGAATTTGACCGATTTTTGACTTTTATATTATATAAGTGATAAGCGGGTAAGAATGTTGTATTTATTGATTTTTCTGTACGCCGGTCGTTTTAACTCAAAGTAGACAAAGTCAAAAGCGTACATATATCATTAGATAATGAATGTTTTTAGACACATTATGAGAATGTAATTTATATCCTCCCCTTTTTAATCGTTTTAAAAAAATAATACTCTAGACTTGGTTTAAATAACTTGAGCGCATATATTAAAATTAGACCACAGCATAAAAATAAACGTAATATGTTTTAGCATAAACATGTTTTCTTCCAATAGGCTATGTCATAATATATAAATATTAGACACTAATAGTAGACAAGAGACTTTAATACTAATATACACATTGGCCATTAGACACTAGATATTAGACCTTAAACATTAAACATATAATACGTTTTAGAAAAACATGTTTTTTGTTAAAACCCCGGTTAAAACGTAATGTCATTTCGTTTAAAAAACATGCTTTGAAAATAAAGGTAGTGTCATCTAGTGTAAATACAACTAACCAATTGAATGGCAGAATGTACGCATAATCTGAATGTATATGAATAACACCCGAATTATTGATTTTGTTATATGTCTCAGTGACTTCCAAGTGACCGTAGTGTTACATGGTCTCGGAACAGTCACATGTCAGTCACTCTAAAGTCACTGGAACAGAATCAAAATATATCGTGTCGGGTCAGGTGTACAGCTTAGATGTTTATAATATCTCGCCGACAAAAATATTATACAAACCCGAAATGTATGAAGAATGTTTTTGAATCTCACGTGATCATTTCTTTCTAGGAAACTTACTGCCTACGCTTGATAAGCAATATGATAGTATAGAATTTCTACGTGTCAAAATGTCAAGTTAACTTTTTTTATCAGTTTCAACGTATTATTCAATTGATTTTTGCGAATTAAATTTCAGTATGAATAAGCAGTCATTAATTGTATTATGCCACGATTAAAAAATATTTCATTTTAATAATTAGTGACAACGGAAAAAATCATTAAATGTCAGTTGTTATTTGTTTCAACTGAACAAATCGAACCACTGCAAACTCAAATTTTATGAAATATTATACAATTTTTCTTGTCGCAAGTGTACCTATTTATATGTCGTATATATTAGCACGGAATCTCAGAAAGGAACGCTGCAAAGCGGATCACGTGTCTAGTATATAAATTCGAAAGCAACAGACCCGACATTTCCAACGACGTTGTCTCAAAGCCCTATATAGGTAGGTAGGTCTTAAATTTTAGCTAAGACTCTGCGCAGGTAGCCATGCAGCTGTATACATAGCTATAGGGAGTCGAAAATCCGTTAATGAATTTTCTAGAAGGACGACGGCTAAGGATATTACGGTCAGGCCATAGATTTGATGCTAGTCTTTGAACTTGAAATTGTATACACTAGCTGTATGAAAAATGCCCCTACTCTTAAGCGCAGATCTTCTTGTCAAAAGAAAACCCAGCATTGATTGGTTGGATTACTTGCCTGTTCGAGCTGTCGGCCAATCCCAGACCGTAATACAGTTTGCCGCGCTTCTAGATACAGTTTAGGGGAGAGTCTTGCTGAAGCTATTTCTCCCGCCGGCTGCGCGCTGCGCTGGCTGCCGCCTGCGTGTGCACGACTGCACGTTGCGCAGGCCAGTACGCTCGCTCACTTCGTTGGCAACGCACGCTATGGTCGGATGTCTCGAGAGACCTGGGGATCGTCGTTCGTTGCATCTGCAGCTTGAACCTCCTTGAATTCTGGGCTTGGTTTCATCAACGAGACAACGCACATATCTTGGTTGCGAGGAAGCTGATATTTTACTTCAATTATGCTGCTTGGGCTGAGACACCTATCAATAGACGAGAGCGCGTGTCCACGCGCAGGACCATGCGGCGAGGAGATTTTTCCTCGCTTCTTTGTTTGTGACGCCGAGAAAATTCTTCTGAGATGCCAGGCTAGCAGCGAGTCATGTAGAACAATTTCTATTTATTGAAGGTATTTCTAGTTTTTTAAGTGTTGGTAATGTCTATAATTTGAGGAATTTCTTTGATGGAATTCAATACATAACCTGTCTGTTCGTCTTCAATTATCTTTTCCACTTAGTTCATTTAACCGATTTCGTAGGCTAAGTAAAGCACTAGACACCAAAAAGATTTGTATGATTCATTTTTGACAAACACTTAGATAATTTAGATTTCATTCGACTTCCCTTTTTATTAATTAATTTACATTATTTTTGTTATAAAAGAAATAAAAATTATACGTTCTTTAACGGTCTGACTAAAGGCCCGTATAAAAAAATAACCGTAATGAACCCAATATCGCCCTTGGGAAACCACGAACTTGATTTTCGCGTATGTCGCGTGTACGTTTTCGCGTACGCGAATACGGGCCTTTAGACCGGCCGTTTTTTTTTTAAATTAGTGACAAATGCTAAAATAATAATTGATTTTTTAAATTTTTTTCTGTTTAAACTTCCGGTTTAATTGGTATAAATTATTCAAAAAAGATTTATTCACTATTTATTTATGTAATTAATTAAAACTGTAACTTTTATTATTATCATAGTTCTTCTCTGTATTTAAACAAAATATAAATTATAAAAACTATATAATTGTGCAGCTTTTGTTTCATGTATTCATTTATTGTTAACGTTTTCACAATAATAGTAATTTATTTCACACTTAATAACAATATAATTGACTTTATAATTAATTCTTATTATATTACATATACAATAAAAAAATTATTTTAAAATAGTTTGATTAAAAATGAATTCTTTTAACTAATTCAAGTATACATGTTTGTTTTAGATTATGTCAATGTGGTATAATGAAACTTCGAAACTGGATATTTAATGCAGTTTATTTTTCATCTTGGACAACATTACGACAACCATCATCATTTGCAGAAACATCTTCAATTAAATCATCTAAATTGGGACTTTAAACATTCTAAAGTTCATAGACTAAAATTCGTGCAGCTGATGTAATATTGTTATTGAGCCAATTACAATTTAAAACGTTCCCAAGAGGACTAAAAAATCGATTATTCAGTTGTAAGTTTTGGTATTCTATTACTTTCAACTTTTGATTTTGTAGAAACATTTGGTCTAATTCTAATTATTGTCATACAAGAATAAGTTATATTTATTATAACTAATTTAACCTAAAAAGTTATTTAATACAAAAATCATTTTGTTACTTTACAAACTATTTTTAGAATTGAAATCTAAATGAAACTAGATTTGAAAAAAATCTCTAATCGAATTAATCAATTATAATTGTTTTAAACTTAACCTCTAGCTCACAATTGATTCCAAAAGAATCTCTAATCAATTAATAATTTTAATTGCTTCAAAATTAAACCCTAGCTCATAACAGATTCCAAATGAATCTCTACTCATTTAATATTTTTGTAGTGCTTTTAAAGTTAAACTCTAGCTCACAATAGATTCCATAAGAATCTCTACAAATTTATAATGGACTTTGTTTTCAAATTAAAATCTAGCTCAAACATGATTCCAAAAGAATCTCTATTTAATTAGATTTTCTAATGGTTTTAAACTTAAACCCTAGCTCACAATAGATTCCATATGAATCTCTGCTAATTTTTAATACCTTTAACTGTTTTCAAATTAAAATCTAGCTCAAATAAGATTCCAAAAGAATCTCTATTTAATTAATGTTTTTCTAATTGTTTTAAAGTTAAATCCTAGCTCACAATAGATTCCATAAGAATCTCTACTAATTTTTTAATACTTAAATGTTTTCAATTAAAACCTAGCTCAAATATGATTCTAAATGAATCGCTAATTATTGATATGGTTTAAAATTAAAAATTAAACTCTTGCAAGGAACAAATGTGAGAGGACAACCCAGGTTTTCACAAAAAAAAC
>UCOJ01001451.1:0-29857 GCA_900474305.1 Cecidostiba fungosa
GTATAAACTAGATTGAAACCTAAGAACTGGCTAGTAACTAGCCAGTTCTTAGATTCATTTCTACCAGGGTATATTTATACTTTCGACCATATATAGCAATTGTAAGATAAGTAAAGCAGTATCGAGATTACACGGAATATTATCTTGAACATTTTTATCTGCAAACAAGATTTATGATACGATGAATGATTGCGCTGTATTTATTGAAGCTGCAAAGTTTCCGTAAACGTTGGCAATTTTAAATTTGCGTCTTTTTGTCAAAACACTGTTATTAAAATTTCATTTTTTAATTTCTGATAAAACGTTGAAATTTAACGAGGAGTATATAAACATACTCTAAAAAATTGTGTTAAAAAAGTTGTTAATCTTCGTATATCACGAGAGGCAGCAAAATTAAAAGAGCGATAAAAACGAATTTTTCATAAATATAAAGCGCGCAGCGAATTCGCCCAGTTAAATCCACATCCAAAAAACACCGCTCAATTTTCGTATAATACAACGAGACACTCTTCTCGCGGCCGGACCGTGCAAATAAACGCGCCGAAAAAAAAAACAATCAAGATAAAGCAGTAAATAAAGGGAAAATCCAAGCCTCGGCCGCTCTGCTGCTACGCCGTTAAAGCGCGCAAGCTCCGTCTAGTATAGGACGCCACGATAGTATAGCAGTCCGTATACGAAGCGTAATCCGCGTCGTAAAAAATTCGAGCGGAGCTGAGCGGGCGTCGGGCCGTATAAAGCGCGTCGGTGGCGTTGCTGCAGCCGAACGCCACGGCAATGCGCCAAGGGCGCAGTCACGCATATAATCCCCCACCCAGCCTTTTTAGCACTCTTCTTCCGCCTTCTTTCGTCACCCTTTTTCTGTCGAGCTATATTCACCCGTATGCGCATGCGAAGCTCTTTCTTTCGCTGCTAATGCGGCTGGAGTATGACTATTAGAAATAATGCGATTATATCACGAGAGTGACGCGTTTGAGGAGTGTGTATACCGTTGAAATTTATCAATGTGAGGTCAAAGAATGATTGTTGCTTGAGAAGTGTACCTAGAGGTTTAAATGTCTTAGGCTTAATCTATCGGTAAAGTGAGAAAAATGAAAGAACGGACGAGACGTCGAATCATAAAAGAGAATTGAAGGCGAGATAATGAGGTTTACGACGTGACCGATTCATCGCAGACTGTAAAAAAATTATTGCTTTATTACGGAATGCGCTGCACGAATAAACTTTTGCGACTGTAAGATTCTAAGAATTTTTTTAATGATGATTGAGGATACGATTACACCATTTTTTTCTCCTCATCTTTGCAGAAAAACATATTTATTACCAACGTTTCACTAATAATTGTACAGGATATTTTTCCATTTTTTCCGCTCAAACATTTACCCGTCGCAAAGTTGTTTACTTATTAGCTATCAATCAAATGAAGATCCCAACTTTTTCAGAAAAGAAATTACCAAGCTTTTGCATCGCTATTCACGACGATCCATCTTCAGCACTGAGCCCTGGTGTCATTTGTTTACCCTCCGGCCCCCAATCCTCACTCAACTCGCATCATTTTTTTCGTTTCTACGCCAGTATCAAATATTCATTTCAGCTCAGTAAACAAGAATATACAGCTATACGCGTTATACTCTTACACGATTTCCCTCGCGAGACACTTTGGAGTTTCCCGAAAATGAAATGATGAGCAATCTTGTGGAAAATGATAAATGATACATGGGGCCTCGAAATAAATATTCAGAGTTTATTTAATCGCCTGCATTATTCAACGTATAGTATAAAAAATACAACAATATTTTTCACTCTAACAGATAAATATTGAGTACAGGTACTCGTTTGTCGGAAACGTCTATAATATCCACTATCAATTTAGAATTGTAGTCACGTTTGCAACTACAACAAGGGAGTCTCCATTTGCACTATAACAATATTATTCCGCATCAGCGACAACACACGAAACAACGAGACAGCCCAGCAGAGCAAGGGAAAAAGAATGATACGCCAGCGATAACCATTACCTCCGACAGACACACGAAACGAAAAGACCAGGAGGAGAAAGAGAAGAGAACGGAGAAAAAGAAGTGGACAGGAGTGTAGTGTCTGCAGGGCGCTGCGAAAAAGAGAGCATACAAACGACGTAAGCCAATTAAATCGTGCGGCGCGGAGTAGCCGTAAATCCATCGTCGAAAGCCCGGGTATAGCGCGTCGAAAGCGCCTAAGCTCGTTAATCATCAAATCGCCGAGCAGAAGCTTACGGGGAGGCCGAAGAGGGGCTTGGCCATCACCGCCGCCCCCACGTGAAGAGAAAGGAAGGCTCTGAAAGCCTGTCGATCCCCCCCCCCTCCTCTCGACGATATGTCCGCGTGCCATCGTTTTCTCAGCAGCCCTCTGTATCCTGTGCTCGTGATATTGACTGGAGTATTAGAGATTTGATTCTCATCTTTATTTTTTAGATTTACAAAAGAAAGATTTTTTGAGGTTTCAGCTTGTTACCATAATCTCACAACTATAAATGTAGATATGGGAGTTGTTATTTTGATTCGATTTATGCATTTGTGAAGTAATTAAGATGTTAGTTTTAGTTGCAATTTTTACAGTTTAAATTTCAATGATTTAATCAGTTTGATAATAATGAAGAAGAGACACACAGTTTTTTAAATCTAATCTAATGAATCATGATTACATTTCGTTTAGTTTTGAATGTGCGAATCTATTTAATTTAAAAAATCTTATAATAGGTAAGGCTCAGTAATATACACTCAACGTTATCAGAAAGGCAATCACCGTTGATAAATAACATTTATCCCTCGGCTAAATATTAAAAGTATAACGTCTCCAATTTACAAACTCTTCCATTCTTCATCCCTCCTAAGACTCCCTCATCTTGTACACTTATTCCTTTGGCTCGTGTTTCATTTTTTATCTCGTAGTTCGTCTATTCATCTGTACACCACCCCTCGACGACTCCTCGTTTTCCAAACCCACGATAAGACGAGACTCGCCTCGTCTCGGTCCTCCACGACACCGATGACGACAACGACCACGACCCTTCGAGCGCAAGGCTACTCGTATACAAAAGATTTTGCTCTCGCTCCTCGCTTTCATTCGCTGGCTACATTTTTTATCGTGAAGAAAAAGAAAAGTGCGCGCGTATAGACCGCAAGTTCGAAGGGTGGCTTTTATTCATTAGCTTTAGTAGTGCATACGCGGAAGGAAGAGGCGAGAGGCAGAGAGGAGATCGACCTGTTGGATGTACGGGCATGTTTTGTACGGGAAAGCTAGAGGGAGTTTCATTAAAAGTAAGAGTATTTGATGGTTTCCTCCTGAGGAAGAGTCGCGCTCTCAAAGTGAAAGCCCTGAGCTTTTTCTCTTCGCTTTTCTTGCGGACGATGTAGATCGATGCTTCCACCGCGCGAACACCACGTCGGAAGATGCAAAGGCTATCGGAAAATCTGCCAGGCGGAGTTTCTTTTTAAGTAAATTTAGCGAGTGGTAAAGTTTCAAATATATAGTGAATGTAAAAGTATATTTTTTTGTGATTTGTAAGATAATAATAACAACATCGTTTGATATTGAAATAACAATACTAACGACATGTTTTCTTCTAGTTACGAATGATGAAGCAAAGAATTATTATCTAATCGATTGACTTGTTCAGAACACTGAATCAATTACGAGATATATAGATTCATAATAATTAGCACAGCAAAATTAATAGACACGTTTTTCAATTATTCACGCGAGCTTGCTGAACACGGCAACATGTGTGGAAGCACACAACTTCTGGAAGCAGCATGATTGGCGCTTTGGCAAAGTTTCGCGTATCTTTGGAAGACATACACACACATACACATACACTCCTCTCTCTTCTTCGCTCACGCTGACGCCCTATATAAAGGTAGCTGCATTTAATTAAAACTGGAAAACAAACACACACGTGCCAGTTGCAAATTCATTGATGTTCTACTTCTGATTTGTTTTGCTATATACTGACGGCTAAAGTCAAAACTGTAGCACAAAGTAAACATTAGTATTGCAGCACTGATAATAAAATAAGTGTAGATAGGTTTTCTTGTACGGCGATCGTCTACTTTCCATGGTAGGTTAAATTACTAAATTATTGGAAACCGTCTTATTTAATGATTAATATACGAAAATGTAAAAGTAGATGTATGGTTGTAGTGAAATTTCGAACAAACTTTGCAAATTCTTCATAAAATATGGAAATTTTGGACATAGAAACTTCGAATTTTATGATCTGGTGACAGCAACAGATCCAACGAATCGCGTGTAAAGCCACTGTTAACTTTTTTACTTCCCTTGAAAACACGACGTCTCGTGTTAATGCCCTCAACATGCCAATGACGTGACGCGACACACATATTCGCCAGGCGAAGCAAAAGTGTATAAAATTTTTTAGAATGATTGTTGGTAATATGTTTTTTTTTAAGATCAAAGATTTTTTTCACATTTTTTACGAAAACAAAAATTATTAGTACAAATTGCAATAAAAGCGTACATTTTATGTAACAGAGCAATTTAGAAAAAAGAAAAAGCTTCATCTGGATGGAAGCCAAATTTAGTGTTTTTAATGTACTTAAAAAAATCAAGAAACGTCATATGCGAATAATAAAAAAAAGTATTGTTTTTTTTCATCAAAGCTATTACTTCTTTTTTTGCAAAAATTGAGGACGCAACTCGCGCAATTCGAGGCTGGTAGAACAATAGGAGAGATAAAGGATCGGAAGAGATAAAGGGGGTAGAAAGGAAAAGGGGGATGAGACGCAAAACTAGGCAATGGGAGAAAGCCGATATTGGAACAAGTCTCGGAATTTTCTCTGCAACGCGGGAAACTATGCGAAAGAAAATTCCTCTCGTCGTCGCGACGATCGTTGTCCGAGAATCGCAGAGGCGAGAGAGAAAAACTCGATGTGAGGATTTCTCGCGTTGCGCGATGAAAATGCACGCCAACCGAACTTTACTGCATTTTTTTCTTACTTCTCTTTTCTCATTGTCGCGTATCTCTTCTTTTTTATTTTTGAACTTTGGTTCGAAATTGACATTGGATTTCATAAAAAAATTCAATATTTTGTGATATTCCTATCTTGATCTTTTATTATTTTCTTACTTTGCAAAACGAACCAAGGTTTAATAAATCTATTTGTAACTTTACTACGCGTTTAGTTTCATTTACAGTTTTGGTATATTATCGGTGATTCTTAGTATAGGTAAATCATATGGTGCTCTACATGGTGGCGTATCGGGTCCCAGTCCAAAGGGACCCACGGCCATTAAAATAGAAAGAAAGGCATATAGTGCTCTAACATTTCTCTATATTTTGGCAGGTAATTCGCGCGCAAAAAAGGGCAAACGATAAAGACAGGAACAAGAGCAAAGGAAAAGCGAGATGAATCATAAACGTTTGGTATTGGGGCGAGACATTGGATATCGTCATCATCCGTAGTTCGTATTATTCGAATATAACGCGGATGAAAGTAGTCAGGGGCGAATCGCATCGCGAGTAAAAAGAGGCATTTATACCTTTCCCATTTACCCTTCTTTGTATCGCAGAGACTACGGTGGCAGAATCGACATATAAATGAAGGCGTATATATATTTCTGCAATACTCGCGGAGCTTTATGAAATCAACCGAACGTAAAGCTCAGAACGACTTGCCGAAGAGAGCAGTAAAGTTCGGCTCTCTTGGGGGAAGTGACGTTTTCATTATTTTTAAAGCTATGATACTTCGGAGGTCTAGACAAGGTCTGAGCATAAGTAAATCACAAGGAAGAAACGATAGGGACGAAATACATATTTGCCGCTGTCTTGATATACGTATTATACAAGAGAGATATTTCAATATTGATTTGCATTGAGAATGAGACATTGCAGTTGGGGTAAAGAGTATTGTCGTGCAGATTGAGTTAGTAGGTCAAAGTGAAAGTGCTGAGATGCATTCGTCTCTATTTTATAGAAGCTTCTGGATAGTTTATAGGTTTTCAACTCAAATGATTCAGGTATATATAAAAACAATATTTTATTATTAAAAATGTAATGTTAAGACTGTGTCAGTAAGCTTTACCTACAATAACAAAAAAGTGAAATATTTCAAGTAATAATTCTAGAGTTTCAAAATAAATTCTTATTCCCTTGGACCTTTATATTAATCTTTCAGTTAAAATCTGATGGCAGAGCACTCAAAGAGAAATCAACAGACCTCGATCTCCCTTAAAATCCACACACACAAGCTTTGCGCGCACTGCAGGCAATCCGTTCGGTAAACCTTACTCCCGAAAAAAAAAACCAACGCTTAAATGCTCCCCATCTTCCGCGTAAATTCCCAAGCAGAGCAGCTTTTTTCATTCAAACCCTACCGACTTCGACTGGCAAACAAACTCGGGGAGAGAAAAAAAACAGCCCTCGCCAAGAGTCAAAGTATTCCAGGAAGCTGCCTCGGATTTTTCAAGTTGTCTGACTGTCAGACAGGAGGCAGCAGCAGTAGTCCACAGAGATTAAACCGAGAGAGAAGAAAGTCGCTGAAGCTATAAAGGATGTTTAGAGAGATCCGAGGGAGGTTGACGTCACCGGCTGATTCGCTCCATTCCGGCGAGATGTAACGCGCAAGTGTGCAGTTTACCGACCCGACACCGAGGAGATGGACTTTCGAGCCGGGTACTGACGTGAACTGAATATCGTGCCAGGCGCACACACGTTGCAATCTCGGGGTGCGTACATGGAAGGGAGGTTGTAAAATAGGGCTCCTATATGCATGCCTACGAAACAGCTAGTTGCAATTTTCGACGTGCGTTCAGTTTCCTGGTGTGTATTAATTTTATAACATAATTATTTTCAATACAAACCCTGAAGCAATTATTAAATTAAAAACTAAATAAGTGTTTTTAGTACAACTCTTTTATGATTCAGACTGAAAGATTAAATCAATATATCAAAAGGTTTTAAATGTTGGCGTCATTCAAACAGGATATTTATTTCTCAATCAATCAAATCGTTTCATTAACGGCTTCAAAACATCCGATCATCACTTTTTAAAGAGAGCATGGTATGAAAAATAATTATTCATTGAAATTATAAGTTTATTTAAAAGTTACGGTTAATACAATTGTTTTCGTTCTACAGATTATCAACTATAACTTTTATTAATTTGAATATTTTAAACCAAGTTTTTAGAAAAGCTACAAGTTCGATTAAAATTTCCTTCGATAAAATGATTCTTTAAACTTAACACTATGGCGCTGCAGGCGTTATTTTGATGAAAATCCAAATTATAAAAAGTTATTTACTAAAATTATTAAACATTAAAAAAAAAATAAATAAAAATCCAATTGAAATTTCCTTTGATATAAAATGATCCATTAAACTTAACACTATAGAGCTACAGGCTTGATTTTTCATTGCGAGATTGATTTAAAAAGTTGCACGTAAAATAAAGAAAAACAGTGTTTTTAGCACCGACATCCCCTTAACCTTAGGCTATTACGCAAACATATAATATTAGAGGGTAAAAACTTAAATCGCTGTTAAACATGGAAGTCTATGAAGTGCAGAAAAGATGGAGCAAGTCACTGGACAGAGAGCTGTAAGGTAAAAGGGAAGAGAAAGTACGACGACGACGACGACGATGCCGCTTTTAAGAAGCGGCTACGCGCACTACTACCGTCCCCGACACTTTAGCAGAGTCTCGGGACTGCATTATCCCGAAGAACTGCTCTTTAGCTCTTTAGTCTAGACGCGAAAGAGAAGAAAGCGAGAAAGGTAAAGCTGAATTACGAAAAAGACGAGCAAGAGGAAAACCGCAAAGAAAGCAAAACAGGAAGGGAGAAAGAGGCAAATATAGATCTAGGTACTCCAAGGAGGAAATGCGGAGTTGGTAGATAATTAATGCAAATGCCATTCGGAAAAATGTCAACATTCTTCGCTTACGAGTCTGGAAATTCATTCAAGAATTTCCTAGATTGAAAAATGTTTGCTCGGCAGGTGAAAATTTGTTGAAGAATTGAAGGAATTCAAATTTCCGAAGGGAGAATTTTGCAGCAATATAAGGGTTCGCTGAAAAATTCATTTTGAATATTCATTTTCTCCGCGATCAAATTTCAATTATTATTACGTGCATCAATACAGTATGCAATTTGATGTTCGTATAAATTTAAATATAATGAAGTTTGTGACAAACATCAATTTTTGGAACGTATAATAATTGTCGAAAGTTTATTATCAAAATCAAAGTTAACAAACACCCACATTACGTACAATATACCTTGTAATTTAAAGTTCATGTGAGTGTATTTATTTATTTGTTCAGTATACTACTGAGCTGTAGAATATTTGCAAGAATTATAATTGAAGTGCTTCGCCTGAATGTGAAAACATTACAAGGAATAGAAGTAGAATAGAATAGTCAGTTTGTTGTTGATTTTATGAAAGAACAATGTGGACCGCAAAAATATGCATACCAAACGCATTTAATTTTCAATGTAATTACTGTATAAATTTGAAAAAATGATACAAATAATTAATATACACCTTAAATCCAAAACGAAAGAAACATTTCACTAAAGCCTCTGGCTAATGCGCTGCGAGTAATAAATGGCACAATTCGCAAAGAATAAAATCCTGCAATAATGACGATAAAACAATCGTAATACCAGCGCCATAAAAACCCGAACATTCATAAAAAATCCAGCAAGGGTCAAGCTCCTCGCAGAAGCGAGAGTAACAGCAGGAAGGCCGTAGCGCGAGAAAGAAAGAAGAAACAAAGCAGTCGGAAGCAGGATAGCAGAGGAGAGCGAGCTCGAGGCTCACGGATAAGGGTGAAAAGAGGAGGCGTATATAGTATAGAGCAACGCTTGGTAGGCGGAAGGTGCTCGGCCTCCGATAAGCGTACGAACCCGGCCGGCTCGTAAAAACTTTGACGACAAGATGGTATAGAGCAGCGGCCGAAGCACCTGAAACCAACGCGGATTAAGCGTAAAGGCTATATCGCACGAGTTTCCTTCCTCACAGGAAAAAGGTGACCGCGTGTCGCTGACGAAAAAAAATTTTCGCCTGCATAACTTTCAAGAGGTGCATATTTTCTCGACACGAGTGTTCTTTTTTTTCGTTCCAGCATGAGCCGTGCAAAAGTTTCGCGAAATAATTTCGTTAACGTTTGCGGCGAGGCAAAGAACGTGCGCTCGGTATATGGTAGCTGAGCGTCTCGTTTTTTCGGACAGGCTTTTTCATCCCGTGGACATTAGGGATTATTTATTTTCGGGGCGTCGAGAGCCACTGTTGTCTGGCGGGGAACGTTTAATGAATGTCATTAAGACTGGTAGGGCGAGAGAATTACGACTGTTGAAAACTTCTTGTTTAATTGTTTAATTGGATTTTTCGTTTCGCTCGCGGCGACGCTGTGCTGCTGAGTTGACGTTTTTACGCAATGGTACCCACCACCACCGCCGTCGAATAAATAACCTCAAGCCAAGCTGAGAGTGTCTTGGATATTAATCATCGCATTACCCGATCGTAGAATAAGAATAAGACACTGGAAGATGGTTTCAGAAAGTTCAGCAAGTTTTAATTGATTTCGTAGTAGAGAATAGAATGGTGGTATTACGTTTTTTGAATAAAGGGGAAGATTAAATAAAAGTTTGTTGACTAAAAGTGTGGAAGGGAAATTTTATCAAGAATATACAATTATTTGAATTTCTTTACCCAGAATACTTAATTACTAGATGATAAAATGTTATTTTGGTTTGGATTCGGAAAACATTTAATTGCGAGTACACGTTCGTATAACCAATTAAATACATAAAATTATTTTAAAAACTGATCAAGTGGATAATCGTTGAGAATTCTCAGTAGAAAATAATGTACAATTTGTAAAAATTAAAAATATTCCAATCAATACCAGTAAAACTTCCATTGAATAAAAATTCAGTTCCACAAATTCTCGTTCATCAGACGTAAAATATATTTCTCAGTAGGTTATACATACTTTTCATGTCTATCAACGCCGCGTTCAGATTCGTCCCCAACGATATCAGCCAACGCACGATTTATTTTTCAGCGGTGCAAAGTAACAAAGCTCCGAGAGCGATAATCGGCAAAAGCGATAAAGCGGTAATTTATCGCGCGAAGAAAATTTATTCTCTTCGTTTAGCTATGTCCATGCGCAAGAGGAAAAAAAACGCCAAGTCTGCCGGAGGCAAAACAAACCTGCCAACCCCGTTGCGGTCGTATTTTAAACTCATTTGCAGGCTATATCGTCCGGAGAAAGCTATACAGTATATAGCGCGCAAGACTCCACACTCTATACTGTTGCGTCCGATATAGCGCTATGAATTTGTAGCGGCGGCAATTTGATTTACGGAGAGAAGGTTGCGCGAGGAGGGCCCTGTCGACTGTAGTGCGAGTAGAGCAAGTCGCGTAAGCGTCGGACACGCTCCGCTATTCCCAGTGGCGAAGGCCGCCAGGTCAGACAACGCCATACTACTACCGTTCGCTTGTATTCTCTTCGTTTGACAAACTGTTTTCCTATAATTGGATCGCGAGCTGGAAAACAATTGGCCTGACGTTCTTTCACCGTATTAATCTCTCGCGAAGGGGTCGCCAATTAAAGTGATTGTCAGTTGCTTTATATACGTAATAATCGATAACAACGGCGCTGTCAACGTTTTTTTTTTTGTTTGATGAACAATCAGATTTAAAAGGATGCGGGTTGATTGAATTATTTTAATGACTTTCATACGAGTCATCGATTTACAAGTGTTTTTTTATTTTTGTTAAAAATGAAACCTATATCTCTCGAGATATCTCTTGTAACATCCGTTTATCATTTCCGATTGTGAATAATGTGATTCCATTCGTTCCTGCATGTTGCCTTTCACGAAGTAATTTTAATGAAAATTTAATGGAAAATGTCGAACTTTCATTTTGAATCAAATTAAGCACATATATATTGCTACGTTATTCTCCCAAATTGGAAAGCACGTATGTTCAAAGTATAGAGTACGAAATGCACATAACATTCATTAAAATCATATTACTTGCTGAGTTAACATTCTGGATTGTCTCTAATTACACCGTTAATCAGAAACGTTGTACAAAAAATCGATTTTTCTTACCGTCAGTAACGATTTTTCACACATGGCTTACGCACGAACGAGAAGAAAACTCACCTGTAACAGAAATCAATAAAGAAATATTTTAGAATCACACTCATCACTCACAACTCTACATTACAAGTATTTGCAATGAGTAACTAAAACAGAGCTTTGACGCCTAGCGCTGCAAGCACGTCGCTACATCCTCACCCCCAACCATAAAGCAAGACCTCAAGCCCAGATAGGACATTCTGGCAGGCGTATTCATGGTCAACCCCCGTATAGTAATTAACCGTGTTGCGCACAAGGGGAAGGGGGAGATTCGTCGTCCAACCGCGTGACGCATTCCCGGATGCGCGTGGAGGTCAATTACAGAGGCTCTGGTCGTCGGCAAAGCAACCGAAACCGAAGGCGCGAATCAGACGTGATCCCGGCGAAGGGGCTTTGAGTTACCTTCCCGGACGCGCTCATCGTCGAATTTCAAACGGAACACACATTGTTGTGCACATATTGGTATCTCATTACCTTCCCAGTGACAACGTTGTAAATGACAGCGCGATGCTTTGACTGGGCTTGCGTGTGCAGCCGCGACTGCGTAAGCCCGTATTTGCGTGCCCGGACCGGTAATGGCTTTCGTGAGAGAGCTTGATGAAAATGTGCACACGGCTTTCGTTTCGATACACGGCTGGTGGGGGAGGCTTTTGTGGGATTAAATCGGGATATGGATACTTGATTATTATTATGAAATTTTTTTTTGGCGAGGTGGCTTATATATGTTGTACATATAGTATAACGACTGCGTTATAAGGCATAAGTCTAATTTTAAATTTAGATGAACGTAAGTAACAAAGAAAATGACAGTTTTTCCTTGCCTTTACAAAAGTCTCAAGGGTAATTTTGAAACATTTGTCCACAATCGCTGTAAAATGATTCAGAACAAAGTTAATTCAATATTATCTTCATGCATTTTTCACTCACTGAATCCTGACGCAAGCACGGAAAAACTAACCAAGACCTGCATCACTGGGCTTTAATGAAACCGGTGCAAAATGCAGAGTTCAAAAACAAGCGCTCAAGCGCGAATGAAATTAAAAATGCACGAAGGTGCCTCTATCGCAAATAATGGAACAAGCAAGCATGAAAAGATGTAAATTGTGCAGCGTGGAAAAGGAATATGCGCGCGAGCGAGGCTGATGGGGAAAAAAGAAAAGAAAGTTGCAAGGAAGCAGGCGCAGGAGCGAAGATATAAGTCGGTTGGCGCTGGAAGAAGCAAAAAAAAAAAGGAAAAGAAAAAGTAGGAAATAAGAAGCAAGGCAGGAGCGAAGAGTTGTGGTGGGTATAAAGAAAACGAATGCGGAGCGAATGGGCGAGGAAGTAAGAAAAACGCGCAAGAGTCAAGAAGGCCACCACCGGCGCGCGAGAAACGGAAAAAAGAAAAATAAACACAAAGGATTTTGGAGGAGCCGGTGCGCTCCTTCGCAAGGTATAGCGCAATGAGAGAAGAAGCAGCTGCAGTACTGAGACTACAAGATGCGGAAGGGAGAGATAGAGGGAGAGAGAGAAGTTGGTGTATGCCTTTGAAGGAGAGAGGCTGCATCTTTCGAGGCTTGCCTCTGATTGGAGTACAAGTGCCCGGGTTTTCTTCTAGATACGCCTCTGTGTATATACGCAGGAGTGAAATATCCTTCGGAATTATAAAACTCCAGCAGACGGTAGGAAGAAATCCAGGAGGGATAGAGAGATGAATGTATGGAAAACCGGGAAGTGGTAAAGGTTTAGAAAAGGTAAGCGGTATGCAAGTTTGAATTGATTAAAAAAACTGATTATATGCATCATCTATGTTATTACTATTAATAAATTATTAAAAAAGATTTTTTTCAATATTGAAGATTTTAATGACTTTATCATTCGTAAGTAGTAAAAATACATTGTTAGTATATGGTATATTTGAAAATTATAGCAATATTATATCTTAGTTTTATTTAACCCTATAATATAAAGTGTTGGCGGTAGGGTTATAGAAAAGGGATCATAATATCTGATATCAACCTAATTCAGATGGGTTTAAAATTATAATTTATTTATTATTGTAAAAATAATCTAAAATGATTTAAAATTAAAATATTTCGAACTTAATTGTCATGTTTTTTAGATTGAAACGTCACATCGCACCCCGCGTATAAAACATTTATAACAGTTTGATAAATATATGCAAATTGCATTCTTGATGCTTATTGACTGAATGATATACTCTGAATTTCGAAGAAGCAGATTACTCAAAGCTACAAAGCAGATTCAATAAGCAAGAAAATACAAAATAAAGAATATATCTAAGCTTTTATTGTATGTTTGAGAAGTTTACTATATAACCGACGATCTTATCACAAGAAGGAGAAGAGACTCGAATAATGCTGGTGGCAGGGGAGCTCGCGCTTTAAGGGATTTCGGGAAAGGATTTGGCATAACGACTTTCTTGTTCGGCCTCAACAAGAGCCCACGCGCATATCGAATTTCCCAACGATATTCATAATCTCGTCAAGCGCTTAGCGCAAGAGCTGGTTACGGATTAATTAAAATTTTAGTCTTGAAGGATTTGGCAGGATATAATTGCGATGATGCCTAGACGAGACTTCTCGAAGAAATGGCTTCGCGAGATTACCTGATCCGATTTGTGAAATGCGAATCCAACTTGCTGGAAGAAATTCGATGCGAGGTTCAGTCGACGCGGATTATGATTTCTTTTATTTGTTTTATACAAGAAGATGAACTGATTTGACTCAGATGGATGAATATAATAAGATTAATATTTGATAATTCGCAGAGGATTATTAGGGGAAAATATTTTGCTTCAAACAGAGATTACAATATTGAATTCGATGAAAAAATTAAAATTTCGTATAAATCCGAACTCCCTAAACATTTCAGCAATCTAAACACATGAGCACTTATTTCTAGATAAACAAAATAATCTCTAACTGTAATTACTTAGCTAAAGTTTCCAGCAGATTCGCGCACGAATTCGCTTTCCGCGCACATAAATACATTAATTAAATTGCAAAGTCGTTAGCGTCCATTCCAACCGAGAGATTATAAAGTCCGCGACTTTGAAAAGCCAAAACCAGCCGGGCATAATTAAAATTCACGAAAAGTTCAGCCTGTGGCAAAAAAAATTGAAATAATTATAGCGGTCCTCAGAAGAGCCGGCACACGGTCGAGGGCGCAATGAAACTGGATATTCCCGCGTAAAGTATACAGCCGCGAGTACCGCATTTATCAAGAGAGCAATGAATTTTTCGTAATTGCGCGAGCGAAAGAGCAGAACGAGGTAGTGGTGAGAGAACATCACGGGAGGGAGAAAAAAAGTACAAAAAGAATCGTTGGAAAACTAAACGCGCAGGAGCGAGGTGAGAGCGCGCGGAATGCGGGTTAGCTTTAAATCCACGGCTCATAAGCAGCGGTATATAGCGCTGCTGCGGCTCAGAGGCTGGAATGGTTTCTCGTATTTGGCTCATTTCGCCAATACCAAACGCGGTTAGGTTACCCGCGAAATTGCGCGATGGAGATAGAGGAGCCGGTCTTATTCGTTATATGTGTATATATAGCGATACACAGATTCGTGTATATATATTATATACGTATAGGCATCAGAGTCGCGGGTAAAAGACGGAGAGGGAGGAGAGTGCGACGGATATGAATTTCTGGTGAGGTTTGCTTAGGCAAATTGCGAAACGCAGTTTCGCCCTCCCGCGAGAGGGATATAGAGCCCGGGGAAAAGGAAAGCGTAAGTTAGAGCCACCGCAGTGTAATGAGATGCGAAAAGAAAAGAGGAGACCAGCGCTGCATCAGCTTCGGCGAGCGCTGGGAATAAGTGCGTTCGAATTCGAAATCAGAGGAGCGTCGGAGAGAAAATGGACATTCCTCCGTCTCCTCTTCTCTGAATTTTCTTCCTATTCTCTTTTTTTTCTTCTTTTAATCTACTAAGTTGGTCATGGCGATTCGTTAGGCAAGTCGTGCTTGCGGAAATTCCTCTCGAGTTTGGAAAAGAGCTGCGAGATGAGGGTATAAGAAAATTTTTTCGTACGTTAATTCGTTCTAAGAATTTTTTGGTAGAAGATTGATTGAGACATTAAGGATGATGGAGTGCCTATACATGAAGTAATTGAATTGGAAGTTTAATTGAATTTTTTCGAAATACTTTTAAGGTACTTAGACTGGGGATAGACTATATACGGTGGCGCACGGAGAATGAAGAGCTATATAAAGGAGAAAAAGTGTATTAAAGTATCTCGAGAGAGGCAGGTCCAATTTTGTTTTATAGCGAAAGATAATGGAAGGACTCGAACCGTAGAAAGGGACTTTACGAAAAACATGTCTCTCAGCATGAAGCTCGAGTGAAGTATGGTCCCTTGATACGCTACGTTCAAGACAATGACTTCCATATAAATACCTTCTTAGAGAAATTGTCCTGTTAAATTCGAAAAAAAAGAAAAATCAATTCTAGAATTACATTAATTCAACTAAGAAAAAAAATACATGTTCCATAATTCGCAGTTCACGCACTGAGAAACCGCACGTTGCACTCGAAGCCATACGGTCTTTGCTCCCGCGTGCGTGTCAATACAAAACGCCCAAAACCCTACATTTGTCGCGTGAATAAACAAGCATCAGCGAACAGAACAGAAAGAGACAGACAGATTGCAGCCAGACAAACACACAGAGAAAAAAAAAACAAAGACTGCTCGCATGAATCATTTGCCGACGCGTGCGTGCCCACCTCAATGAGGGTTGGTATATAGCACTCGAAAGAGAAAAGAGACCCCTTTGAAATGCACACGGACGTACATACACTGAGAGACGATGACTCTCTCGTATATATAATGGCTGCAGGCTAGCCTCTCACTCACTCTGCGTTCGGCCCATTATACTCGTTTAAAACTCGCCTAACGATGCGCGCGAGTCCCCGCGTGACCCGTCACATAAAGCCCCGGCCTTTCAGCGATCCTTCCGCTACTGGCTTTCATCCTAACGCCTAAAACGGTTTGTCTACTCGCGTTTGCCTCTCTGCACATGTGTGTTTATGGGGCATTTCATGTCCGAGCGCTGATATGCTTGGATAATTATAATTATCGGAACGATATATATTCGCATTTCTGTTCAGACTTTTATGAAAAATTGAAGCGTCAGTTGTTTTATATAAAATTTCCAGACGAAAAAAGAACGAGCACTTACTTCGAGGAGAAAATAAATTTAAAATAGATTTAGGTAACGTCTGGACAAAGTTCGATCCATTCGCGCAAAAAAAGAAAGTATAAGGCATTAACGAAACCAGATCAAATATATACCGAGTCCAAGTCTCCGTGCATATAATGCATCAGGCAAAAGCTCGCGGCTTTATGAATGAAGCAGCGTTGGCGGCAGTATGAATAATGAATAGTCGCGCGGGGCGACGTAATTGCGTGCGCACGACACGTGTGCCTTTCGAAGTGGCTGCGCGACAAGCCAAGTTACTCCTAAAAGGGGGGGAGCACGTCGCGGCGGCTCTAGAGAGTGACGCGCGCGAGAGACAATTATTAGTCAAGTTCAAGAGTGCAGCGCTTTGAGTCGATCTGCGGGCGCGAGATTACGTCTCCTTTGGAAATATTGATGAAGTGCGCGGGAAACTGGGCTAAAGCGATCTTTCTCCTTGATGACGCTACTGCCGAATATTACGTTATAATATATATAGTTTCACGTTGCCTCGAGTGCTTTTGTGGTATGGGCGCTGATGGTACATATTGTTTTTTTCTTCGTGGTGGCGGCTGTTTTGTTAATGATTGCGGTGATATAAGTGTTCTGATATTTATAGTGAATCGTTAGCGATAACAGTGGAAGGAAAGTGATACCCCCGTATTAAATTTGATAGTACCTTGGAAGCATTGAGAAAGAAAAGTGCTAATGATAGAATCGATTAGGAAAATTATTTTATCAATATGCAGGAAAAGATACATTATGCTTCTCATCTTATTCTCTTACAGAATATTTTGACGTTGTTTTGAAGCAGTCAAAATTCCGATGATGCTATTAAGTCTGCGAATAGAATAAAATTGATTTCCATCAGGAAAAATGCAAATTTATATTTCGTGGTTAAGTTTTTGACGTCAGGAGTCTTGTTGTTCAAGTCCATCCAGATATGTATAGCGTCGGAATTTATATCGACTTTTTATTCAATTGAATGTATGAAAAATAATTATGAAAATGATGCGTAATACTTTGTAATTCAATTCAAAACAAAATTCTTTAAAATAAGCTAGTTGATTTAATTAAATAGTCCTTATATATCACTGTTTACTAATGTTACTAAGTTTGGCTTTATCCTTTTAATGCAAATTTATGTATCTGGGGCAATTTAAGAAGTTTTAACGGTAACTTTGTCCAACTTTTTTCAGAGATAAGAAATTATGCATTATCTCGTCGGTGTTCTTTCAGATTAAAAACCGTCTCGTAGAAGTAACATTTTTCAGTATTTACTTACGTTTCTCGTGTACATAGTAGCTAATCAATTAAATCAGTAATTACCATAAACTTTTTATGTAATGAAAAGAAAATAACATCTTATAAATATAAGAGAACAGAAATTCACAAGCATCCGCTCATTCATTATAAATATGATTGAAACCTTATAAAAAAATTTCCTTTACTTTAAAACGAGCCAAGCCGCAGAAAATAGAAGCAATAGCAATAAAGTTTTATTAGGCACTTTGCAGACCAAGAACAAAATTCTTCCACTCGAAAACATATTAACAGTTAGGAGCTACGCTGCTACGTAAATGTGCTTCTTCGGCACATTTAAGTAACGAAATTGAATTTCACTTTCAATAGTACAACACCTAAGGACAAACTTGAGTCCGAGGTGAGTTTCACCTATTCTCCTTTTGGCGCCGACTTATATCGATAATCGATTGAAGAGAAGTTAAACAGTTTCTCTCTACTTTCGTGCAGAGACTGCGATGTTATGGAAAATCGTTTACAACTCTTCTTATCGGGAACATTGTGCTAGCTTACTTTTCCAATCTAAAATATATTCTTGGTGACAACTCGAAGAGCTTTACCAATAATAAACGTTCTATTTCTTTTACACAGTGTATTGCATTTATTTTCATTCAATCGTACTTTGCTTTAATGTTAAATAGCAAATAAATGAAATTGTTAATAATTGCGTTGTGTAGAAGTGATAATAAGAGTACGTATGGAAAAATATAAAAAGAATACTGATAAAAGACTGTAATAAGTCAAAGTTTACCCGTAACAGTTTAATTTAATTACGGAAATGATTTGTCATTAGGACGCAATAGCTCATTTGTCTATTTTACGCATTTATATAATCATCGTAGTACATTTTTATAATTGACCTAGTTGAACGACATACAATTTAATCCATTATTCAAATATGCATCATATAACGACGTAATCGAATTTCATATAATCTTCCATAATGAGTTTAACCATGTCGTACAGTGTATTAGACGATCGATCTTCTCCGCATGATCTTTAATACAGGATAATCCTTTCCTCGTTATTAGATCGCCGTATCGTCATAAGTGCTTATTGCTCGAGATGATATCCAGAAGATTTATAGAAGACTATCAGAAAAGAGAGGAAAAGAAAAAAAGGACCTACGAGCAAGACGAGCGGATAGTAGAAGACATCGGGTAATCCCCGTTTATCGTGTTTCCCAGAACAGCTTTTCTGGATTTTCCGACGTTCTGGCACACGAGAGCGAGTCGTTGCTATACCCACGACGAGCCGCGCGTCTCGTTTCCGAAGCTACCAGGACGGCTTTGGACGAGCCAACCAGGCAGCAGCGACTCAAGTCCTCGGCAAGCCGCAAGCTCACGAGAGCATCGCCGTAATTCGGAAGTTCAGACATTACGAGCGCGCGTACCACAATCGAAATTGCTGGCTCTCGTTACTTGCCTACGTCGATGGCTGCTGTATTGCTGTAGTGAAGTAGTCGTAGAGTAGATCGACTATCGTCTCCGAATAGCGAAAATTGAAGGGGTCAGTCTATCCAGATGACGAGCTATTTGAGTGTGATGTATTTTGATAAGAAATTTTATTTACTATAGGTTTACTTTTAAAAACTAGTCATTTGATTGAGTTTAAAGACTTACTGAGCTACCTTATAGCTGATTACCAAACTTTGGAGTAACAATATAATTTGAATATAATATTGTATGATTAAACGAATGTCATAGTCTCGTCTATTACTAGATGCTTCCATTCGACACCCATATAAATAAATATTATGGCTCATCATCGTTGAAATATTCACATGAAAATCCGAATGGAAATTGAAAGTACATTACTGGAGATGAATTCAACTTCAAATATTGTTTCACCATTACAAAAGAAATGTATATGCAAAAAATCAGGCATTTATATATCTTAGTTTTCAAATGAGCAAAAACAAAATTTGAAAAACAGACAGGGAATGAGGGATCTCTAGCTCTTGAAAGTAAAATTTTTCATGATTGCATTGAGACAAAAGACAATTCAAGGCATTTTCAGGTAACAAGAAGTTTTTATGGTAAGCTATATTGTATTAAGTGCAGTATATCAATTTTTGCACAAACCGGTTCTAGCGTATAGTGCGCATCCGATCTAACAATTCCAATCAAACACTTCTATATAAACATCACTATATAGAAGTCATAGTAACTGCTACCAAGTATTTCATTAAAATTTCAGTTTATACACCAATAGAGGTACTATAACTTGTTCATGTTTCGCATAGTGGAGAAAGGGACAGAGAGTAAATTATGGGAAAGTGCGGAAAATCCATCAGTCGAGATCGATATACACACAAGACGGACATAGAGGGAATAGAACGATTTATTAGGCGAGTCTTGGTGGCGCTCAGTCGAGCGGAAGTCAACTCTGAGGAGGGGAAACCTAAGCGAATTCCGAGGATGAATGACATAATTATTCGTGCGGGTGTTTGCAATTTCTCGAACAACGGACGTCGGCGTCGGCCAAGTTTTCCGGTACGTCGAGTGCCGAAACGTTTTGGTTTAGGTTATGTAATTTCAGCTCTCTCTCTCGGCTCTACCAAGATACATATATACACACAAACTCGCCTCTGTCTTTATATTGATTCCTTGGGAATTCGCGCTCTATTTTGGGAGTCCCAGCCTTCATTGGATTCGGCGTTTTAAAATTTATCTCGGCTAGCAGTAACAGCTTAGAAAATCGATGCCTCGCTCGTATATAATAAATAGTACTCTAGTTTACGCGACTGAGTGAATGCTTTCTTATGCAGACGGGAAGTTAAGGATTTTTTATTTTTGCAAGAACTAAATAAAGGAATATAAGAAGAAGATGGACTATAGTGCAAAAGTCAAATTGGTATTATCGCTGGATTTATATTATTTTATAAAAAAATCAATTATCATTCGATACGTCCTCTGTGCACAGAACAGATTACTATCAGAAGCTTTAGATCTGCTATCAATGAATTAGGAACACCTTGATCACAGCTCATTGGAGTCCGAGAAAACAGTAGCAGGCAATACACCCATGTCAGCGAAAGCTCCTGGGCCTCCAATAACTCGGCGAAGCGTTGTGCGCGCGAGATAAGCCGTTTAGCCCATAAACTTGACAAATCGGACTAACGGGACTAATCGTCTCATAAGCGACAGTTGGCCTGGAGCGCCGCCAATTCGAGATTTATCCGGCGCTTCCATAGTCCAAAAGACCGGACGGACAGTCATTGTCTCGCGCGATGCTCTACCACGCGAGAAGTGCATTATTTTGCTCACCATCTCTACTGCGGATTCGGCGCTTTTTGAGGCTTGTATAGCTGTATGAGCACGAGTTAGTCGTTCGTCAGCACCACGTTCGTCGTTATGTACGAAGAGCTGTAATTGTAGCCGGCTCGGCTGAGCTGATATGAGAGCTTGCTTCAGCTTTGTGCTCGTTATGAGCAGAGATGGTGAAGAATAGCTAGACTTCGTGCCTGCGACGAGTTCTCGTATATTAACGTTTATGTGGAGCAGGTCTCTTTTGTCTAGATTTTAAAAGTATTCAGAGATTCTACCGCAGTTAGCTAGACTGTATTTTGTTTTACTGATGTGAATATAGAAAGCACGTCTGAAATTTCATCAACTACTACATTCTACTCATTTGTTTGTAAATGTTGTTGCGTGAATAAACCGCATTACAGCATGTACATTTCAGAAATTTCAATTCCACTACATTAATATCTCTGCTGGTATTTCTGATATATCGTATACGGTGTCCGGAACAAATAAGTTTGAATTTGCTAAAAAGTATTTCGCCTTTTCCATCGTGTAAGTAGGCAAATTTAGGTCGAAATCACAATTAATAGAAAGAAAATTGTTTGCTCCAGTTATGTTTTACCTGAAATACATTTCACACGATCAAAAAAAAAAAAATTTTAACAAATTCAAAGTTATTTATTTGTACCCCATTGAATCAATAATTTTTCTGTTACTCGACGACTTGCGAAGCGCTAAGACTCTAATCTGCCCGGCGGTATAGTTTTTCCTCTAAAGTCTAAAGTTCAGCATCCAAATAAAAAGGAAAAAAGCCGCGAAGAAAGAAAAAGATACGGTAAGCGCAAAAAGTGAAACAGCAAACGAAGAGCAGCACAAAGTGTATAAACTCAGTGCACAAGAGAGAAGGCGAAGCTAGTAAGAAAGGTAGATAAGGAGGCGAATGAACACAAGGGAGAGACGAAGAATACAAGAGGCCGCGATAAGAAGAGAGGACCAGGAAGATAAGGAAACACAGAGCCGCAGAGAAGGAGGCTGAAAAAAAGAGAAGGAAGAGAAAGAGAGAGAAAGCTCCTGACGTGGACATAGATTGAAGAAGAAAGCGTTGCCGTCAGCCGACGACGAGATGGCCCAGGACGCGGGGGAGAGAGAAACTCCTGCGCGAGAGCCAGCCTTTAATCGCTCCCACGAAGCGGAATAATCCAGCCGTCCGAGAAAAAGCTTGAAAGCTCCCGTGGAGCCACCTTTAACTCTACGGGCAAGAAAACTGCGCGTAGCCGAGGCAGGCAGCGAAAAAGCCTCTTGATGGATAATTCGCTCGCAATGGAGGGCACTACTATGGTAATGCATTAGCCTTTGTCGATGACAGCGAGAATTAGGGATTCCGTTTTATGATTCGTCCCCCTGTTAGCTTGTTTGTGAAGATGCTGGAAGAAAGGCAATTTCAAAGGGCTTTGGATTTATATTTTTTATGTTTAAACTTATATAAGCGATGATTTTCTACTTGACCAAGGACAGATTGAAATACTAAAATTAGCATAGATTTCGGTGTATCTGCAAATTATTTACAATAATGCAGATTACAATAAATACAGCTACTGAATTGTTGAGAGTCTATAGCTCGAATACTCAACTTAATTTTATAAAACATTTCTATAGAACGAACGTTAATTCACATTGAATTAAAACTGATACTGGAATAGTTACTAAATCGAGTCAAAGCTTCATATTACTCCGAAGCTGAATGTCTTCGAAATACCCCATAATAGTGGTTATAAATTCATGATGACCAGTAATACGTACGCTCGGCGTTGGCCGAAATAGATCTTGATTGTGTACGGGGATAAATTGGACATATTTGTACGGGATATTCAGGAAGATTTAATGCCTGACTTGAAAATGGTTAACTGCGCAGAACATAACCTCCAAAGTGCCTGCGTCCTTGCTTGCTGGGTATTTAGTACCGAGACATAAACCGACTAAGAATAATTATTATGCCTCGTGCAATAACTATATTTCTAATTTAGTGGTGTAAGTCGCTCGGAATTAGGTATCGATAATTTTATTAGCTAATGTGCTATAAATAGTCTTAATTGCTAATAGACACAGATTGAAAACTGTAGTGGAAAATAGAGGCATAGAAGTATTTTGCAATATTAATTAAATGTCATAAAAACATGAACATTTTGATTGCGAGTAATATTAATAATTAAGGCATTTACAGACTTTACTGGAAGCCTACTTGTGCGAAAATGAGTTATAAGTATACGGAAACAAAGATCACTAAATCGAGTTGCTTAACGCAAGTAAAGGCAAAGCGACGTCTCAGCACTTTTCGACGCAGCTGCGTCTCTGGATTATTTAGTTCTGTATGAATTGCGCACTAATATTGTTTCCTTAAATAAACCTATTCAGCAAATTACTGAACTTGAAAGTTCCTATTAAAGCAGTTAATTATTATTAGATTATATTAATTTTCGCATTTAAATTATCATTAATTATACTTTTACTGAAGACATAATACTAGTATAATCTGAGTAATGAAAAGCTTTTCAGTACCGACAGCATGAAAGAAATAGAAATGGAAATGATTATCAATTTAATTGAACTAAATTTTTTTCATCTCGAGAAAAAATTGTATTCTTACAGGAAACTTATTGAAAGGCACGTTCTCGCAGCGCATCGCGACGGGTCGCCTTAGCTAACTTATAATCACTTATTGTAATCCAAACGAAAAGAAAAGCGGCGTGAATAGTATACTTTAAACTCTTTATTTGTGTTAGAAAATAAAAAGTAAGATTTGTTTTGGAGAATATAGTCGAAAATATTTTAGAAGTATCGTAGAGTTGATAAACGTGACGAAGTGATCGCACACCTGCCGAATATTATTACTCTACGTCTTGAGTCAAGCGATGAAAATGTTATGAAAAGATCACGAAAATTAACTTTTCATTACACACGAATAACGCCATTGTAATTCGCTTAATTGCACCAACATAAAAATTAATCGTTTGTACGTTCAATAAAAGAACCCCGCTCTTATAGTAAATTAAATCATAATCCTCATCAAACTATCACTGAAACTATCAAACTCACCTGAAAGTCGAACTTCTCAAACTCAGCCTGAGCATCGATATCCGCATACCTGGGTGTGATAAGCGGACATGTGTCAGGTGAAACCTGGGCGTCAGGAGGTTCGCTGTAGTCGGGCACAACAGAAGTCAGGACGCGATCGAAGCCAGCACCAGCTGCTCCATCGGCGATTATAGCCGCGGATCCTGCGCCTGCGTTTGGCCCCTGCTGCGTCTGACTAACATAGTACAGACAGAGTAACAGCGACAGCAGCACCGCGCAAAGCACGAGCATGCGGCCTGAGCCTCGCCTCAGCAGCTTGTACATCTTGAGAGCTGCTGCACTCCTCTCCTCGAAGCCTGGCTTTCTCGTCTTTGCGGTGAATTCGCGATCGATTTCTTATTTAATTAATGAAGAGCTGTTCTTTTTTGGTCGAATGTCGAGACTGAGGAGGTTCAGAGCTTCATGTTACGGACGGAAGCGAGCTGAACGGCTTCTGCGTTAGGGTCTATCGTCGTCGGTCGACTTCATTTGGCATCCGGTTCGGTTTTCTCGATTCTCTGCAACAGGAAGAACGTCAAGGTTTCGTTATTGAGAGAATGTGGTTCAGGGGGGGATCGAATGTTAATGAAGCTATGGGCTGCATCTTAGTATCCAATTATAAAGGCATCGTTATTATATAATTTAAAATCATAAGCAGTTACGTCTGCTTTGTACTTTCATTCATCAAACTTCCACAGCAATGACTTATTAAAGCTCGAATCATAACGAGGAACAAAAATAGCACACGAGCATCGTCTATTTCGTATCTCAAGTTCTCTCTCGCAACAGGATAATATACATGGACGCTGACAGAACAGTAATTCCGGCCGCAGTCAGAGGGGGGCATCCGCTGCACATATAGCCAGCCACCACCGCAGCCACGCCGTCGACGTTTCGCGCATTTGGCTGGATTCGCTCGAGTAGGCTTCGGCCATTAGAATGGGCGCAACCGCGGCAATGGGCTATGAATTACGGGCCGCGCACTTGCTCGAGTTGATTAAACGTCCGCGAAAATTATGACTGACCGTTTCGACGTGGCGCGGTACGCCCGCGCAACGGCTGATGGACACTTTTCGTGATTGTATTATATCGGCGAGCATGGCTCTGCCGGCCTATTTAGATTGTTGGACATCAAGAGAGAAATAGAGAGAGAGCGGGGGAGAGAGATCTATTGGCTGTGACGCGTGTTGAAGTTATTTAATTGTAGTCCTGCATAGCTGATGAGTATTACAGGGGTTATTAGCGGGATTAAAACTTCAACTTTTGACGATGATGGAACGAATAATTTGAAAATTACTGCTGTCGGTACAATGGGTTTATATTTTACCTGACATGACTATTATTCGGAAAGGTTGATAATAGGAGTGATACCTCGGGCAATTGATGATGATTATCTGCTCCTATACAAAATGTTCAATAGATGTGTACATGACAATACGTGATATCAAGCATCGCACTGGCTGTTTTAATTTTACTGATGTTTATCGGGTAACAATCAATACATTAATTAGGTATATCAAATGAAACATTGAGTATTATTACAAGTATTATTTACATTGCCGTTGGATGTTAATTTTGTATGACTAATATTAATAACATATTTAATCTCGCTGAATTAATATGAATGAGTATTATGCAAGCAAATAAAACCTATACAGTGTAATATTCCATTAATTGTTTATTGAAACCATACTGTCGTGCAATGATTAGAATTTCTCGTATTTACGTACTTCGATGGTTTATATAGTTATCAATTATGTTCGTTTCCATCGATTCGGTTGCTACACAAAAAACATTTTTGCAGGCAGTTGAGATGAGGCAAACTAAAAGACCAATATTTTTCGCAGTTATAACGGATAAAGAGATATTATGTGCATCATCATTCGTACGTTAAAAGCAGACGTTTACCAAACTGCCATTCAAACTTATAAAACGCTCAAACAATCGCGAGTACAGGTCTTCACGCGATAATCGATCCGTAGTTTGTTTTCTGTTATTCCATTTCCGGGCGTCTTGAGCAAATAGTCGAAAAAACAGTTGCTGTTTGTTTTCTGGCAGCTCTGATCGATGAGCGCCAAAACTTTGCTTTCCATTTAGCGATACCAATTACTTTCCCCAAAGATGATTCAATCAGTACAGAAAATTCAAGTGCTTCCTCTGAGTAATAAACAATTGTACAATAAAACATCGAATTTATTTATCGATTTCTAATTCAGAACATCAAACCAATTCATGATGTGCAGAATGCAAATGTGCATCCATTGAAATGCTTACAGTATTTTGAACATGATGCAACTAGACTCGCACGTAGTTCAAACCGTACAAGCATCCGTCCTATTTGCTTTTTCATCCACTGCAATACTCATTTTTCATTTCCGCTCGGTGCCTCCCGCGATACAGCCCAAGAGCCTCACCTTGATTTTCCTCTTTTCGCGCATCGCTCGCTCCGAATTTATCTCTTATTTTCCGCCTTACGCGTCGTTTACCCGTCCCTTTCTTTTTCCCAGGCTGCCTAGCGCGCATCTATATACCTAACACAGCACGCGCGCATGCAACTTGCAGTCGGATCTCGCGCGCTTTCCGGAGATTGGATTTTAATTCAACATTAACGCGACCCAGACAAGACAGCCGAGCACGAGCTTACGAGGAAATCTCGAGACACTGCAGTGGGAGCCAAAGCCACTCGAGAGACAAGCGAATTTCATTACTCCAAGTACATTTGATTACGAGATTTTTTTTTCGTCTGCGAATATCGAGTAGTAGTCGTACGTATTTTTGCGTGCTCTGAATTATACACCGATTGAAATGCGGCTTGAGATTTCGAGCTTATACTTATATCTTAATGAAATCGAACTTAATCTACGAGTTGCTGTGAATAATTTATTTTCATCGTGTGAAGTGCTGGCCTACTTTAGTTACAGTGGATTGCAGCTAGAGAGTTTAATAGATTGAGATTTCTGAAAATTGTATAACGTTTCACATAAACTTTCAATCATCTCATTTTTATCTGGGAACAAGTTTATAAAAATATAAAGAATATGTTCACTTGGTTTCGAAATGATTTGGCGATTTCAAACAAAAATACATTGAGAAAAAATATCCGCCACGCTAGAGACGTGTTAGCATGATCGTATATCGCCGAATCCGAGTATAGCCTTATACAAAACATATTTTGGACTGGCCTTATTATATCCACACCGCTTGAGCTTTCCGCCTCTCTAATATTATAGTCTCTGGCTAGCGCCGATAGGTGGCGCAAGGACACTTAGTTCTAACCATCATGACAATCTGCGCGCAAAATGTATATATAGCGGTGTTCCACCGTCCCCAAGAGTGCCTTGTTGGGCCGGCTTTTGGGTCATTCATACTATAACTGCATTTTAATACTGGTCAAGTACTATTAAGCGATAGAAACAGTTAGAGCGACATCTAATTCTTCTTGTTCATAGTCTGATCGATTAAAAAGCATATAGAATTATACTTCTTATCGAAAAGTGAAAAGTCATATGGAGTGGTATATAAAGAATAGCTTATTTTATCGTGAGAAAAGTTCAAGATTGCGTTATCAAAATCAAGATTTACACCTTTGCCAGTAAAGTGACTCTGGTTCTCTTCGTCTCCAGGTCGACGCTATCTCGCGACCAATTCTCGTGACGACCAAGAGCAGTAGACGCGTCACGCTGCCTCGAGAAGCCTCCAGCGCTTTGGTCGATTTACATCTCAGATCGAGTGAACACTTATACACCCAAATATCCTCTCACCCTTTCTTTTCTGATTGCATAAAATCTATCATAAGTGTATTTATTCTGGAATGAATTTAGTGAATATTCTATTGAATAGTTTTAAATGTATTTGCTGGGAAGTGAACATTTTAACGCGATTTCCTTTCATTTTAAATTGCAGAGTTTTCAAACTGGCTTTTTGGATTCGAACCTTTTTCCATCAAAATACACCGGAAACTCTCGAAAAACGTATTATTCATTGACCAAGTGATAACAAAAAGTACATAAAAGAAACGTTCAATCAGAATCAATAAAAAACAGAATGAAAGAGTACAAACCATCGCTTTACGCAAAACGTGTACATCTATTTCTAACTAATATGACGCAGCATTCTATAACAATTCTGTAACTATATTGTATTATAAACTATTAAAAAGTCGTCTTTCATGACCTCATATCCTGCAAAATCAATACCGTGCATTTATAGACGCACTTCTGTGCCTTACTTATCATAAAGAAAGCACTTGTGTGCACAAGCAGACTCTCTTCCCCGAAAACAACGCATCATCTCCATTCACTAAGTATATTTACCCTATGTGCGCCGAAAATCACTATATCATCGTCTCGTAATTAAATTAATATCTATCCATTTCGGCCGTTCTCCCCCTCTCTCTCTTTATTCAGCCTCTACTACCGAGTCATCCAGCAGTTCCTTTTCAAGCCTTCTTCCCTCGGTCTCTTTCTCTCTCGTACTCCCTCAGCGCCGTCGAAGCGCGCGAACGTGTCGAGGGTGCTTATTGCGATTCGCTCGCGGCGTCTGAGTAGCGTCTCGACTGGGCAGGGAAAAAAAGCTCGCTCGGCCCCTCGAGAGGACGACGACGAGTAACAGAGAGAGGATAGTAAAAAAAAGGAGTCTCGCTCGCAGCTTCCCATCCCAGCCTTAATTCGATTTCCGCTGCGCGAGCCAGACGATGGCCCGTTCGGAAGCTCGGTACGTATCTCTCGGTGATGCGCGCCGACCTTAATTCTGATGACTAGCGCCCACGCGCAAGTAAGCCATCTATAGCTGGTGAGCTTCTAATGCCTCCGGTCGTCGTCGTATATATATATACAATCGACGACTTGCGGTCTCGATGCGGCAAGCCGGCCTCCTTCCGTCCTTCTCCAACGAGTGCAGTGCGAGTTTCGCGGTCGCTTGGGGTCGATTGCTTCTGAGGCTTTTGTTCATGCATGTGCGGTTGTATCGATTCGCGAGAGGAAAAATATCATATATGTGATCTTTTGTGGTTATCTTTTAATCTTATTGGAACTGCTACATGGATGTTATAATGCTTTATTAGACTGGTTTTAAGTATAATACTTTGTATACGTAATTGACTATATGGCAACCATAATCAGCGGACCGGTTTAATCTTTTACGCATAGGTTTTATTTAGCATAAATGCAGAGTATCTATTTATCATTATAATTGTGAAGATGAAACAAAACGAGTAATTATCGTAGCGCGAAACATTGTTAACTATTCAATGATAAATCAAATGGAATTTTCCCTATTTTAATGAGAATTATCGATCCGCTTCTCCCGTTGGGTTTCGAGATGCAGTTTTTTACTGCTGAATATTACTTTATTAATGAGTTTCTGTGGGAAATGAACGAGCGAACAAATTAAACGGGAGATATTTAATTGCACGAAATGTAGCCAGAAAATGAACACATTATGCATCGATAATACGAAACCGATGTCGTTTTCTCGTAAACATCATGGAAATTAATCATTTCTTAAACTCTGAATTCAATCCAGTACTTTATAGAGCTATATTTCAAAAAGAATACAAATATATCAATTACTATGGGATTAATTAAACTAATCCATGGATACTCGACGACTATGATTTCAGTGAACAGAGTTGTTGGAGGTCTCGTTAATGGTCAAAATGAAGTACAGAGATTGGAAAGGAAATTTATCGATTTAAATTTTGCGCTAATGGGTGACCCGTGATTAAATGATACATCGTCTCAATTTAAAGTGAATCCCTATTCGTAATAGATAAGTTTCTTTACATTTGTTTATTCACAGATTCGTATGAGAAAAAGTAGAAAAACAACAACTGCTGTGTGTGTGTGTGTGTGTGTGTGTGTGTGTGTGTG
>UCOJ01001452.1:0-29988 GCA_900474305.1 Cecidostiba fungosa
TCTAAACGCAAGTTCAAAATGATGATATTACAATATTGATCAAATTTAGTTGATGTTATAGAGTGCAAAATTTATGTTCATAAATAAAACTCTAAATTATCATTTAACTTCATATTAATTGTGGATTAATAAGAAAACTTCAAAAGAAATCGAATAAAAGTTTGGTCTGATTACTTAATTAAGATATAAAAAATAGAAAAACGAAAATCAATAATGATTCGTTAAAAACTATTTAAAATTAAACCTTTGCAAAGTACAGATATTAATATTACATACGTAAAAGAGATTCACAGACATAAGAGACGTAAAGCTGCAATAACTATTCTTGCAGTGCGATTTAAAAGAGTTGATATTGAAAACTCTAATAAAAATATAAACTGATGCATCTGATAAGAAGTCAAAATCAGTAAAGTCTCAGAAATCTGATAATGTATATCAAATATAGACATGTAAAATAAAACTGATGCATCTGAAATTTGAATTTTTTCGAATTTAGTAAAATGGTTCTAAAATTATGGTTAAATTTTAAAAATAATGTATTATATTTTCTCAGATCATGCCTCAGACAACATATTTTACAAATACATTGCTGAAATTAAATTTATAATGAAGTTTACTTACGTTAATTCTGATATATCAATCGAAGAACTACAGGAGTAGTAGTACTTGGTAGGTAACTTGCACCGAAAATTAATCCGATGCAATAAATTTCGTTATTATTTGAAATGAGTAGGTAAAATGTGATTGATAAAATTTATTTATTTATTCAGTAAAACATCAAGCAGAGTGACGTGCTCTCATCAAGAGCTGCAACGAGACTGTGCCCCCTCTATTGAATGGAGATCCTTATAAGTATCCGCAAGTTATCTACAGGGCTATTTTGGTTTAGTCGCAGATAATTATTCAGAATTGAGACCTGCTACAATAGAGAATTATCGGCGACTGTTTTACACTGAGTTCTCGTGAATTGGCTCGGCCGAATATCGAATTCGTTTTCGCGACAAAGATGCCGGCGCAGATCTTAAAGGCATATTTGATATGATTATTTCGGCTTGAGCTTTGATTATAGAATATCCCACGAGACGAAATAAAAACATAAATTTCTTGCTTGAATAAAAAGCGACACATATTTGTTACGAAAATTCGTAAGTAACAAAGTTTAATACCGATGTATCAATCAAAGAACTACAGGAGCAGTAGCAGTATTAGTCTGAATTTTTTGACAAATTGCTTGAATAAAAAGCGGACATTTGTTACGAAAATTCAGCTCTGAATCAAGCATAAAGTTGGATCAACCGTAATGTAAAAAACCCAATTTGAAATGTGAAACATCAAAGCATTACCTCTATATCACACATAATTTTTTCATCGCATATAATATTCATTAACTACCAACTAATAGGCATTGTTCACTGACTACAGGTAGCATAAGAGTGACTATTTTTAAACCAGTACAATTAAAGAAATTGCAAAGATCTCCCCCTACATATAATTAACAGCAATCAATCCCAATAAGAGAGAAGAAAGAATGGTAATTTGTCTATTGCTTCGTTATGTCTTCGAATACGCGGGAAAATCACACAGCTGTCTACTTAAGTGGCTGGCCACTGGAAAAACTTGAAAAACCGCACGTCGCGAAATCGCATACACTTTGAGTGTAGCCCAAGTGTGAGAGGGAGAAAAGTTTAATTTCGCGTGTATTATCGACGAGCGATTAACTCCGAATCGATTGGAGAGCCCTGGAGCGACGCTAATGATACACGCTACGCGAAAAAGGAGGGAAAAGAGAAAAAGAGTGCCCCTTTGCACCCTCGCGCGCCGGCGCGCGGGTAAGCCTCCCGGTAATTGCGTATAGAGAGAGGGTAGGTAGGCACTTCTATTGTTCGGCACGACGAGTCCCGAAGCTATTACGCTCGCGTCTGTCATTTCGTTTTTTTTCTTTGCACTATATACGTAAATGCACGATGATTGCGGGTACTGAGGCGACCGAACGTTTTTATACTGTTTAACAATACGCGTGAAAAAATATCGATTTGGTTTACGTCCCCTTAAAGCAGCAGACCGTCGATACTGATGAATCGCGCGCAAATTAAAATTGCAGATATCACTGCAGCAACGCGTCGGTACTACCACCTAAAGATCCGTAATTAAATGCACGAAACGTCGCTGTCCGCGTTCGCCTCGTCAGCGCGTTCTTTTTATTCCTCTTCTCCATATCCCCTTGTCCTCCTCCTCCTTCTCCTCCAACGAACGACAAAGTCTTCGTCCTCAGAGGAAGGCATAAAGACCCTGGAAGGTCTAGACTGCCGACTATTTATCATCTCTTTCTTTCGTTTCGTTTCGTCTCCCTTCGCCGCGAGAGAGAGAGAGAGAGCGAGAGAGAGAGAGAGAGAGAGTTTATCGAGGCTCCTTTTTGTCAGTCCGTTCACCCAGCACCACCATTCGACTTCCAGACGAGGCTTACACGATTGTTCACGGCGCGGTAGGAGAAATATAGCCACAGGGTGGCGGCGGCTCGATTTTTTTTTCTTTCCCAACCGCAGTCCCTTGTCTTCGAATTTCTCGAAATATCACTTTAACACACGAGACAAAAAAAAACTCGCTGTACGCTGCGCACGTAACTGTGAATTATAAGCGTTGGCCGGTCGAATCGACAGATCTCTCGATCGATCGACGTAAAAATTTGAATACATCCGCCACGGGGCCCCCCGAGCTATATATGTATATGCGACAGCCCAGCCTCTACATCCCTCGCGCGTATGCAACAATCGGCCTTAAAAGCCTCAAGATCAAACGCCACAGATAAATGGTTCATTGTTCGTCCTCTCTCTCTCTCTCTCTCTCTCTCTCTCTCTCTCTCTCTCTCTCTCTCTCTCTCCCTCTTGCAAAAGGTATATAGACTGCAGTAAAAGGCCAACGCGCTCGTCGGCGTAATATGCATATATAATTCACAATCAAGGCCGGGGAGTCGAGAACCCGAACGAATCGAGGCGCGCGCATTTTAATCGCGCATGCATATACGAGTATACGCGCCATCTGCCCTTTCAGCAGCAACAGCAACAACCCTTTAGCAGGCAACGATGGTATATATAGACGCGCGTAAAGTAGACGTAATCTATCTCGGTTAGCGAGTGTATACCGAGAGTATATGTGTTATATGTGTACCGCACAGGCCCGCGAGCTCGATTTATGAGAAGTCGAGGTCAACCGAGCCACGTCGATTCAGAGGGATATTATCGAGGTCTCCCTCTCTCACTCGTGTGTATAGCCAAGGTTGATCTTACGCGAGATCGTGCTGGTGTAGTCACCGCCTGTGGCTCTGCGAATGTATATATAAAAGTGGGCTCGGATGTGTTATTATGGGCGCGGATAATTGCGCGCGCGAGCTACAGGATCACAACGAGATTACTGCGTGAATATTATCGAAAAGGAAAGTTTTTAATATCGGGGCTTTTATTTCTGTGTGTACCACATATATACGTCGGATTCGATGATGATTTATTCCTGCCAATTTTCGTTCATTGAGATAAATTTGACGATTATTATCTCGCAGATCGATCTTTCTTGTGAAATCGAAATTATATCGCTGCGTGTGTGATTTAACATTTCCGACGGTAATATGAAGGTATATGCGTTCTCGTTATTGAAAAACTTTCATAATAAATGATCGTGAGTTTCTCTGTATACGTATCTAATATAACTTGTATATACACTCCGATGATCAAGAAACTAATCAACTTTGTCTGCGAATATACGACGCGCATCACACACCGCAAAAAGTCTCGAGAAAAAGTCAATCGATTTAACGAAGCGATACACCTGTAAGGAATTAACGCAATACACACGCGCAGTGGGATAAGCGCTAAAAGAGAGAAAGAAAGTCAAGATCCCCGCCGAGAGCTTAATTGAATTTATTGCTCATTATTGGACGAGCTAACGATCGCCGATGATGTAGCTCTCTACGCGACCGAGAATAAACTTGTCGCTCTCTCGGACTGTTATTCTTTTTTCTTTTGCTCGAGTGTATCCCATACTGTTTGCCAACGTAACACCTCTTTGTCCCCCTTTTTTTTATTATATCGTATACTGATTTCGAGATTCGACCTTTATCTGCTGTGATTATATACGTCCGATAATTTTAGCCATAAGGGCAATCATATAATACAGGCACAATGTGGTGTGTTATTTTCATCGGAGAAGAATAAGAAGCTTTTGACGGAACAACAGGTGATTACTGCGGGGAAATGTGATTTCATTGGGTAATGAAGAGCCGGAGCGAAAATTTGCCGAGGAATATTAGCCCGTTACTCAACGTAGCGATAATTCGAAACAAGTTAATTAGCCCACGATTTCAGTGTTCATGTGTGCTGCGGCGACGACGACATCAATCACTGCCACGACGAGACCTTCTAATTTCGCGTATACACGGGCTACTTCAAGAAATTCACCTGATAATAGCGGTGACTTGAGGGCAACGTTCGCTGAGAAAACAAAATTATTATTTTTTATAATATAAGAACATGCGATTCAAATTAGACATGAATTCACATCCAACTATTAGGTATTGCATACCTCGATCAATATAACGCGGCACGTCTAACTCCACAACGCGTCATCAGTGCGGGGCTGAAATTTCATTTCGACTTTCTCCTCTCTCTGTTTTGTCTCTTACTCTCCGCGTAGGTACAAACTCGTCTTTTTCGTCCTCGCATTATTCTCCGGAAAGGAAAAGCGCGCAAAATAAATTACAAGGGCCTCTCGCAGTTGAGAAAGAAATATCATCGTTCGAGAGACTCGCGCGCTCATTTGCTATTCATGGCTCAATTGTATTCCGCGAGTGAGACAGAGAAAATCGAGAAATTAGAGGACTTTTTGTTCACTCTCCTTGGAATTTCGCAGTAGAATCCGGAGTATAAATTCTCCTATTTGCTGTGGTCATTATGCAGAATAATTAATCGTTGCCGCAGCTGCGGAATCTTCGATGTCACATGTCAACGCGCGCCGAATATGCGATGCGTTATGTACCTATATACATACAACGAGTATGTGCGGGCATGTTTGGTCACACCACCGCGTATGTGTATACAGTCCTGCTCAACATTTCAAACTGTTGATCGTAGGACGTACAAGGATTATCCAAATAGTGTGTGTTATTAGCACGCGTCAAGGTGTAATTCGGAATAACGTTTGCTGTATGTGTGTGTATGGCGGTATATTTACCGACGAGTGTACGTGATATCTTTGATCTTTGAATTTTAAGGATTAACTATAACGTCTCCTGTGTCAAAGCAATGCAAAGCATCGAATAATCAATCGAAAGAGGGTAGGCGGACCTGATCAGAAGAAAATAAAACAAGCGTCGAAATAAGGCTCGAGAGAAGAAAAGAATCCCCTCTTGACAAAGCGAGCCGCGTCTCTGTGTATGTTAATGAATCGCATTTGCATATCCCCTATTTAGGGTGTTCCGCTATTAGCACATCGAATATACATATATATATATATACACCTAAACTTCGTTAAAATATACACACATCCAAGTCTCCGTGTCTAAAGTATCGATTGCAGCAGCAGCATCTCTCGCTCGCGACTCATTCCCGAAAGAGGTCGCCGGCATCGCAGCCACCCTTCTTCCTTTGTTTCAGAGCTCGGCAGTTATTCGCGGCGTTTTAGCTCCTCCTAAAGTGCCTACATGGCCAATTCCCGCTGCACCAAGTGGCTGGATTTTTGCAGCGTGAGAGATACGTTTGTAAGAAACTTTCGATCGAGGCTCATCGATTTTCTTTATATAATACACTTTTATATATTCTCGGAGACTCGCGCCAAAAGTAGTTTGTTTACCCCTCCGCTATCTGGAGTAAGACTCGATCTCTCCTCTCCTCTTTATCTTTCCGTTCCGACGTCGTCTTCTTCTCTCGAGACTGTCTGTATACATAGCTATAAGGTGTGAATTTCGTCTCCGGCGGTTCCTAACGATGTCGCGGCTCCAGAGAGAGTGAGGAGATATATAGAGTTACCGGTTGATTTAGGCACGCTATCAGTCGTCTCTCCGCACTCGCGAACTTTAAATTAACGCGCGACTTTATCAATGTAATTGAAATGGAGAAGCTATTATAGAATGTAAGATAGTCGTTCACGGGTAAAAATCTATTTTCCTCGGCAATTTCGAAAGGCAACTATAACACTATCACAGCCAAGTGCAGAAATACGAGATACGCCTTCAAGGAGAGATTCCTAGCCGAGGCGTATATAAGGGTACTCGAAACTGACGTATACAGTATGTGTGTATATACTGATACGAGTATACCTGCAGTGTGGGAGAGTGCTGGACGCTCTCTCGAGTGAACTAACTCGCCAATGCGTCGACACAGAAAAGTGGCGACCTTGCTGACTCGTATATATCTAGCTGTGTGTGTGCTTACATGTGCGAGGTGTATAGACTCTCTGGCCTCGGCAACAGGGTGATGTCACACGAGAAACAGATGGACGAAAAGGGCTACGGACGTTAGACTGCGCGGTGACTAACCGCGTGATTTATTCATCGGATTGATTTTATTCGCCAAAGAGAACAACGTCTTCATACGCCTGCAAGTGATGTATACAAATATTATTGTAACAACAAACAATTGCAACACTCACCTTCAGCCGACTTCTTGGACGTGCCGAACGCGGTGATGGGTCTCTTCCAGCCTCTCCAATTATTACAGATGCTCTCGGGCTCGCTGCTCCAGCTACAGAGTGAATCCTCTTCAAACCTGTCAGAGTCCTCGAACGAGAACCTGTCGTTCTCCTCCCAGTCGAGTATCGGGCCAGCATTACCGGCAGCTCCAGCTGCTGCGTTATTCCCGTTGACAGCAACAGCGGCTGCAGCCGCGTGAGCCGCTGCCACCGCGGCAGCTCTGTTGTTGCCGTTGTTATTGTTGTTGTTACCGCCATTATTATTATTCCTGCCACCTCCTCCGGCGTTATTGTTACCACCGCCACTACCACCGCCGCCACCTCCTCCGCCCACGACGACGGGGGAGCGCGCCAGGTTGCCCGCCAGTTTGAAGCGAGCCTCAGCCCTAGCGAACTTGGCCCCGCGGCCTTGTCCTTTGCCCTCTTAGGACTGACGTCGTGATGACGGGCTTGATATTGCTGCTCGGCGTTAGATTTGCGTTGCTTGGAGGCTGAGGTACAGCCACCTTCGTCGACGTTGGACCGCCACGTCGACGATCGACTCGCGACGCCGGCCCTCGACCGACGTCCGCGATTACAGCGAACTTGACGAGAGCCTCACTGGCTTAGTGATCCTCTGCTGATGGTGGGAATGGTTTTCGGTGGGACTACGCGGCGACGAGCTCGGACCTGTGTGCAAAACAAAAGACGTGATTATTTATTTATTTTTGCTGTAAGACAACAATTTACTACATTGAAGTCATTGCTTGCATGATCAGTTACACCGTCAATTAAACTTGAACTTTTGATAATAATTTTTGACATAATCAACTAAAATCTTGTTAACCATACAATCATTAAATTTAATTGCGAAAAAAATTCATTGTTTGCAATCGTCCAATGTTACTCATATTGAAATGAGCGCTCGGTCCATCCAACCAATTCAAATTTAAAAGAATCTTCAGTTATCGATAGTATACATCCCATTCAGCTCAAACAAACAAAAAAGAAGATAACCATCCCATCCGCTCAACTACTGGCAAACTTTAATTAACTTTCGTTCCAAATTTCCGCACAAAGCATTCTTCAAACTCATTCCACAAACTCGATAGGCTGCAAAATAACACCTATATACATAGACATGTCATTTTCAAAATTTGAAAGACGAACTTTTGAGCTGACAGAATTTTCGTTTTATACATATTTTGTTTACATTTACATGTAATCGTATGAGTCGATGCATCGCAATAGCGACAGTACACATTTAATAATATAAGGATATAATAGCGGCCACGATCTAATCGCTTGCGTCCTTCGTGTCGAAGGTCGAAAAAAAAAAATTATGTCGACGTCGCCATCGCGTCTGCGCTTGATGATGATGTTCGTTTACGCGAAATGCTCAGCTGCTGCGGGAGTTGTCTTTCACAGTGGTTGCATTAGAGATAAAGGCGTTTTAATTAAACACTGAAGCATCGTTGAGCTTTCAAAGGAAATACGGAAAGAGGGAGAGAGATATCGTATTCATTTTATCGTTGATGCAGATGTTGTACGAGAGTGAATTCACTGCAGTGACCTTTCAATTCAACCTTTTTATTCATTCGATTTCATATACAGCTTCAGTGAAATGTAAAAAAAAATTGCACTGATACGAAACCGAAACAAAAAAAAAAACCCACCACCAGCAATATTCAACGCCGACTGCAAACAGCGCAACAATGAAATGTCTTAAATCCTTAGAAATGCTAGAAAAATCTCAAAGACCTACCCTACTGCACCTGTACGAGTGGGTATACAAGAGAGCAGTGGTTAACGCGTGCAAAAACTAGAACAGCTGATTCCCGGCTCGGCTCGGCCGAATCGATTTTCCTGCCCAGGCGGGCGGCGGCGAGAACACACAGCGCAAGAGAGAGAGAGAGAGTGAGCTCCCCCCCCCTCCCACGCTCGCGCGCTTTAGAGCCTTAATTATTGAAAAAGAGCGAAAATGCCCGGGTACTTTGCGAGAAAAATCGATGCCCGCTAGTGCGGTAGAAGTAACGCGAAACGAAGAGAGAATGGTTTTGGCGAAATTTTTAATTTTTCTTTGCGAAATTACTGAGTAAGTATCGGTGAAAGGTTTACGAAAGTTTTGTGAAATTGAGAAAAATCGAGTATGACTGGATCGATTTCGTAAATGAGGTGCAATTTTAAAAAAGTTTTTCTGCAAAATTTAACGAAATCACTGAGTTTCACAAATGTTATAATTAAAATCACTGTGCCTTGCTCAATACTTTCCTCGTGTTTGTTCCTATACTATCCAAACGTATACCATTATTGTGAATGAAAATAAAAGCACAGTTTCTTTGTCTTATCTCTCAATACGATGCTGATGCCGCGGTATATCCATCAGAAAAAGTGAAACTCAACACAAAGTGCAAGTGATCAATCAATAAATTAATCAATATCATATTCTACCGTGCAATCTCGAAAAAAGAAAACAGTATCAAACTCGACGACTTATTGGTATATATATACGCTCACTCGATAGAGAAGCGCGTCGCAAGCGCATCACTGGCTCAATCATTGTGCTAGGTTAGGTTCACGCGCGCTGATTCACCCATCTCTCTCTTATCCTTCGCTTTAACGCTCTATCTCTTTGCTATAAGCCGATTTTCTTGTGCTTTTCAACTCGCGTTTGAGAAAAATGCGACGTGGTGACATTACAACAAGTTTTAGCGAAATTTCCAACCTGAGGAAATGAACAAAAACAATATTCACGAGTTAGAAAACAAAATATTGGATAATAATTTATTAAAGTAGCAGGTCGAGACGTATTCACTTACACAACTGTTAATGCTGTCGTAACTTACGTATTTCAACAAAGTTTTGCAAATGTATCTCGCACTGTGTATAACAAACGAAACTCTCCAACTTCAGCCAAAAATATGAAATTTCAAACCGGAGTGGAAATGCCAAGAAGCTCAAAAACTTTTAAATAGCTTGGCAAGTGAAAATTTACGAAACGACAAAGGTAAACGATGAAAAAGTTTATTTTTCCGTATTCTAAGCAAGCACTGATTTTTAAATGTAAACCAATTTGAATTTTAAATTCAAAAAGAAAAAACAGTATATTTGAGAAAACAACAACTCGAAAAAAACAACGAAACTTTCATTTCTACCCCTAACAAGCGTCAACGCAGAATAATCAAAACATCGTCGTCTCGATCTAATTCCCGAAATCCCGCGCTTAGTCTATAACCCCCTCGCAAGAAGAACAGCATCAAAACCGCGCAAACTCCGAGAATACCCTCTTCCAAGACAAAAAAACTATAACATTCTACTATCCGTCCGCTGACATCGCGCATCGAGAATAAGGACCTTGGCGGGTCGACAGACTCGTCAAGAACGAGCGACGACCCCGACCCCATACAGGGAGAGAGCTATATACGACGACACCCCTCTCTCTCTCGACTTTCGGATCACTACTACTACGCACACACATACACACCGCCTCCCACTTATTCTATCTGAAACCCGGCGCTGTTGCTTTCTTCTTCGAGAGCAAAAAAAATGCCAACTTTTTGACAAAATCCGTCGAGAACAAAGAGAGCAGCGTCAGCTGCAAAGAGGAATCGACTGTACACTGCTGTTGTTTAGCTCGTGCGTAGGTGTAAAACACTCGGACTGATATATATATGTCTCTAATCGGAGTCCGAGAAACCCGATCCCGATGCAGCGTAAACAAAGGGGCACGATTTAAAGGCACAAAACAATAACAAAGAATGCACAATACGAGAAACCTATGTGTATACACACACGAATTAGAGAAGGACAGTCTCCCGGACGGATCTTTTCCATCGCGGCTCCCACACGCAAGGAAAAACCGGGACGGCTCACACACACAAACATATATATACCTATACAGCGGAAAAAAGAAGCTAGCGACGACGCGCGCGCACAGCTGAGCCGCACACCCACTTTTTTCTTCTTCTCTCTTTATGTAAGCGCGACTTCGGGGAGAAGCTTCGCCAGGAGCATCCTCTGCTATGTTATTATTATTCCGCTGCGCGTACGGTTATGTATGTGTATGCACTCGTGTATGTACAGTGTACTCGCTCACATCTCTTTCTCGCTTCGACAGCGGCGCGTATATGTATGCGTGTACATGTATATGTTATATATACCGTCTGCTGTCCCCTCTCTCTCTCTCTCTCTCGTGAAAAACGCTGAGCTACTAACTCTGCACGCAGCACACAAACACACACACACACACACACAGGTATACATGCACCCGCGTAAAATTCCCTACGTATATACATATATATATAGCCACACAGACACTCGCACACAAGCTCGCTTTTTTCGCGGAGTAACTGAAAACACAAGCCCAGGCTCCTCCATGTATACACCTATACACGGCCGGGGGCAGAAACTAACCAATGTGGACGTCCGGGCAGCAGTAGCAGCTCGTCCTCTTCTGATGTCTGTCTCTTGCACAGCAGTATATAACACCAGGTTATGTATACCCTCAGTGGGAACAACACAGCTCCGTCCTCGGCCTCCTCGGCCCCGCGCGCGCACTCTCACACACTACTTTCACGCAAGACTCTCCGGGACACACGACGACGACTTGCGGCGGCCAGAAAAGAGAAAACTAAATAATTTTTTTTTCTCGCTCGCGAAAGCTACTTATAAGTAGTTATACAGCAACGGCACACACTCGCGCACGGCTCAATTATTAACACACACAATAGTAGTAGTATTAATAATAATAACAGACGAAATTAACGATATATATGCAGCCTTGCAGTAGCAACAGCACAACTCGTCGAAGTCGTCGTCGTCTCTGCTCTCTCGGGCACACACTGTGCTGCGCGCCTGACGCGTAAGCCAGCCAACTCCTGCGCTAAGCTCCGCTTCTCTCTCTCTCTCTCTCTCACTCAGCTCTCTGTCTACTGTGTCTTGCTCGACTGCCACCACGAACAGCAGCTTGTGTGGCGCTGCTTACCTTGCGCCTGGCCGTCCGTCGAACCTTTTTCTCTTCTCTCCCCTGCTGATGATGCCGATATGCTCTATCCTTGTCATGCGCACGCGCTTACTGCACACACACACACACACACACACGGAGACGGATCCTCGCTTGCCAAAGCGACGACAACAACAAACATGGCGGTGCAGGGGCACGGGCACCTCCCGCACGTCTGGCTTGTGCGAGAGAGAGATAGACGCTGCGAGGAGGGGGGAGGTAGTGACAGGTGACGATAGATGGCGATGGTTGGGTTTTCTCATTCGCGGGGGTGCGAGAGAGATAGAAGATAGTTTGCATTTTATATGCTTATGCAAAAGACGGCCGAGGCTTTGTTGTACTTATATGATATGAGGTTCTTGACGATATTGAGATGTGACAGGGGGGATAGGGGTTTGTGTCGATTGATCTTTTTGCAGAAATTTTAGAGTTCATTTATACAATTGTTTCTGTGGAGATGAGGTATTAGTTTTATTACTTTTCGGAAAATAGTAATTACTATTGTGTGGTAGGTTCTTTGTTGCATGGCCATTATATTTTGCATTCACGCGGGGCCTTTTGTTTTTAAGCATATATAGAGAGAACGCGACGTTGCCAAGTCGCATGGTGTTGATTGTTTAGCGGGAAATTCAAAATGTAGCAGACACTTATAAAAAGCGATTATAATTTATTTACTTGCATTGAGATATTCTCTCTTTTGTATAATGCCTATTACTTATATCCTCTTTCAGCAATGTTTTGAACAGTAAAAATGAAGTGTCATACAGATTGTAACATATAGGTACAGAAGATCGCTCGCAAAATCAATTGTAAACATTCGAACCGAATCATCAGCCTATTACATATAACGGCAAACAATATGAATAAGAAAACAAAGTGCTGTGTGTCTATATATAACGCACACCCATCTATATATAAGTACCTATACTCAAATAAAATATTCGAAGCGCGAACGCACTAGAGGCGCAAAGAACGATCTATACAACATCATGTAGGACTGCTGTAACACGTTATGTTCCCTCCCCTCCACCCCCTTCCTCCGCTGCCGTTTTTCTAACATCAGCAGCGCGACGAAGCGTCTCCGCTCAGACGGCCGACTATACCTATATGTATATCTATATACAGTGTGTCAGCAGCGAGGATCGCCAGAGGAGCGTATCGCCACGCCACGGGGAACGTCACCTTTATTAACTCGCGGCAAGCGAACGCGAGCTTATAACTCTCTCCGCTGCAGTACTGCCTCCTCGTCACCGTTGTGTATATTTACCTACATACTCGCTTGAGAAGACAACAATAACAGTATAGCAGCAGCGCGACGACGACGTCCAGCAGACTGGCAAAATGGTATCTTGGCATTTTTAGACTGTGTTGTAATATAAAAGAGAGAGAGAGAGAGTCGCGGCTGTTGTCAATGTTTTGATCGCGGGAGTCGCGTAGGTGGATATCGTATATAATATAACGGAGTGTGTTCGCCAGTGCGCGACGTGCTTGTATATTCTCTCTGCTTTCTCTTTTTTTTCCGCGAGTTTTCCGAGTTTATAACAAGTGTTTCGGAGTGTTTTATACTTGTACATGCGCGGAATGCGTCACTCTCGTTTCCGCTCGCGGTTTTCCTGCAATATTGTAGACGCGTTTTGGGATGTGGTTGTATATAGTGTCTATTGACAATTTGCAATTTTCCGCGTAGGTATATGAGTCATTCGTGCGATGTATTTTCGAATCGTTATGTAAGGGTGTTGAATAGTTTATTGGGAGATGATGACAGGTTTTGTGGGGGGCATGTTATGACAATTGCGTTGGGTTGGCATGTACTGGTTGACAACTGGATGACATACAACTGCTGGCATATTTTATCCTTATCTATTTTATTGCTTGATTCATCAGACCTAATGCTTTATTCTTATTTGTCTCTAATGGGGACAATGGCTCTTCTTAGAATTAGATAGTTGATTCAAAGTTTTTTGTGATTCCTTGAATTAATCAATGTATTTTTTCGTTTCAGACTTCCAATAACATGTGTGATATCAAAGATGATGTGAAAGATGCTTTAAAAGAATTCAGATTTCGGAAAAACCCAAAGAATGCAGCTCTATTGTGTAAGTAAAAAGATTCTTGTCTTACAAAATTTACAATTTCATTCGAGTATGAGAGATACATCACTGAAAGCAATTCATCTTTTTTATAGTAAAAGTTGACAGAGAAAAACAAAAGATCTGCGTAGATGAACTCATAGAGGTGAGTAGATGTGATTACATATGTTGAAAAATTCTATTTCAGTTTTGAGTAATAAAAAAAAATTGTTTCTATTAGAATGTTCAAATAGAAGAATTACAGGACATAATTCCGGAGCACGAACCCAGATACATTGTTTACACTTATAAAATGGAGCACTCAGATGGCAGAATCTCTTATCCTATGTGTTTCATATTTTATACTCCCAGTAATATCCAAATGGAATTGCAAGTACTGTATGCTGGAATGAAGTTAGTTTTACAAAGAGAAGCAGGTCTTACTAGAGTTTATGAAGTCCGTGAGTTGGAAGAGCTGACGGAAGATTGGCTCAAAGAAAAATTAAGCAGGTAGAAGAATGTGACTTTTTAGAGAAATTTTTTACTATTATTATACTCGTCTCATTATTGAGATTATTTCGTATTTTATTGCATTTACAAATACTTACACTATGAAGTATTTATATGATTATTGATGATGATACTCCATGTTCAAGTGATCAAATTTTATAATGTTTATATACATTTAGCAATATATATTAAGAAAAATTTTGTATGCAACACATTCAAGTTAATTGCAAAAAGCCGAGCCGTTTGATAAAATTTTATTCATGTATTAGAACTTTTTTATATAAAAAAATGTGCATGCCATTTAATGCAACTTGGATAGCTAGTCATCTTAGTGGAAGACAATAGTAGGCTTTAAGCACTTAACCAAAATGTCAATTGGAGGATAAACATACAACAAAAAGTGAATTTTCACAACCAAGATATTTAATGTATGAAAATATAAAACCTACATTTGATGTTATTTGTATATGTATGTTTTTTATCAAACCATGTTAAAGATGTTGTTTTTTTGTTGCAAAGGACTTTTCGAGATGATCATTTTTCTTTTTGTACATTACATTATCATTATAGTTAAGTAAAACTCTAAAATTATAATACAGCTTTCCTTGGTTTCCCCATATTATACAGCTTTTGGTTGATCTTTGCATAAATTAATTAATTATACAATACAATATTTTTATTGTGCTAATTCTTCATCAAGAGTATTGTTTCATTTTTTTAATATCGAAAAATCTCCGTATCAGTTGACTTTTATATTGTTAATTTACTCAACTATAAAAACAGAAACAATTAATTGACCAAACCTCCTTCAATACAGTGTCTCATCAACTTGTAGAAATATTTAATCTATGGTAAAAACTAAGTTGCAACAGATATTGTACAAAAACTGTTTAAACAGAAAAAATCTCTAAAGCACAGTAGCAAAGTATTAATGTAAAAATAAACATAATAGGAGATGTACCAATGATATTTACAAACAACATAGAAGTACTTGAATCATAGAAAAAGCATTATTTATTATTCTTCTCATTGATAACGCACAGAGTTAAAGACAGAAGATATTTTATTGGATCAATGAACTGATCATTCTGAAAAAAAATAAAAAGTTTTTAAAAAGTTATAAAACAGAAAATTTTACTTAAATTGTAGAAAGTAATCTTACCCATATAAATAGTAGAAGAACGACATGAGATAAAAAGCTAGTTTGACCCATCCCTCTCGTTGGCACTTATTTAAGTCATTCATGTTCATTATACTAGTGGGGTCATACAAACCAGGTCCTGTCATTACAGGCCTGGTTCGATACCTATTTATGTGGTAAGCGATGAGTGGAATATTCAGGAATAATGATAGCCATTGTCCACTTATAAGGAATAAAAAATTTATAAGAATATGTAATCCATATTCTGGAAGAACTAGCTAAAATGATAAATAAAAGGAATTAATTATCTATAGAAAATCAATTTTGTATAGAATGATTATAATTAAAACTTACTGGATTTAAACTATTGCACTGATCTATGGGATCTTTAAACTCCGTCTTAAGTTCGTCGAATGCTATGACCTGAAAAATTGAAGAAAATACAAAATTTAGCAAACACCTCGAAAATGTTATCACTTCTTATTCACATTATCTAAATTTATCAGCTAATAATGAACAGGCAAATAACAGTACAGCAACTCGGAAGAGGTTATGTCGCCGAAAAAAAATACAAAAAATACAGTATCACCAATCATTTTTTTGCAACAATATAGTAAATATTAAGATGGACTTGTAACGTACGTGAAAAATTGCGAAAAATATAAGGAAGGCATCGACGATTAAAGCTACAATGTACGAAAAAGCGGGTAAGCTAAACGCCATTTTTGACGGAGTGAAAATATTGAATACACGCATGCGCCGTCATTGTTTGTCATTTTCTTTTAATTTGGGCCGATTTTGAATAATCATAAATTCAAGACATGTGACTCGTGCATCGCGTGAATCATAAAATAGAATATCATAATTGAAGTTAACGAACTGGGTTGAATGAAAGAAGCGTAGAAATTTCATCGTTATTTAAAAAATTATGTATTTAATAACAATGCGAAAGTTACACAAATATTTTTTCGAAAAAACAGTCATGGTTTTTTAAAAATACGTAATATGTGGGAGGAATTATCTTACAGCAATTCCTCGTTTAAGTTTTTTAATTTACTGTAAACAACAGTCTTATTCGCAGTTTTCAATTTGCACAACACTTTCTGTAAATTGTATTGCTGTAAAAAGTATTGAATTTTTCACAATTCATTGCTTTCATTATATACCTAGTAGTTTCATAATAAATAATAATACTAATGATCATATCCAACAGTTTCACAGTCTATTAATGCTGCGGTAAAAAACGCACAAATATACCTAGAATTAGGAGTAATTTTTAAAAATTGACTAGAACATGTATTTATATTAGCGACGTCTTCATTGTCATCAGCGGCTTCGAGATATGTAAACATGTGTGACGCTTTTTAATCGATAAAACGTCACATGGACCGAGTTATACTACTCCCATAGTTGTGTTCCATGTCATATCTTATCTGCCCATCTTCTGCAGAATTGTTCCACCTGGAATTGTGGTGATTGATGATTTCCCGTTTCGGCCTAAAAATTAGCCTGATGTCGGTGTAACTGACGTCCAAATCCTTGAAAGCGTTTAATAAAAATATGGCAATAATTACAGTCAAAAATCCACATATACAACCTATGACATCTTCGATGCTCATGTACTCCCATTCTCTAAATAATATAGCTGAAGCTATTATCACAAACGTCGTAAAAAATACGTAATAAATCGGCGTCACAATGCTAGTGTTGAACAAGTCCAGTGATTTGTTGAGGTAGTTCATTTGAACCATGATGCATAGGATAAGTACAAAAAGCAATGCCCAGGTGAGCCAATTGCCCATTTCGCTTTTGCCATTCATTGTCTCTTTTATAGCTAAGCCAAGGCCTTTGCAGCTCATGACTGTTAAGGAACCAATCGATGAACACAGCAGAATGTAAACTATGATATTCTGCTTGCCATAAAGTGGGCCAAAATGAAAAACTATAGCTAGACATCCTATTATCACAAATATTGTGTATGTTACAAATGTAGGATCTTGCATCTTGAAGGATAGATCTTCCATGGTTTCAATTTGTTCCTCCTTTGGCGAATGAAGAACCAACATAGTTGACCCCAAGATGCACAGCAAACATCCAAGCTGAAAATTGAGTTAATTTATTTATATTGAAATAATCAATAACCACATGTATCAAATGTTCTTACCTTTCCCAATAAATTTAAATGCTCGTTTAGATAAGTTGAAGCCAGCATAGCTGATACTAAAACACTCAGTGCTCCAAGGGGTGTGACAAGAGTGGCTGGTGCAAACGCATAGGCTGCAAAGTTGGCTGCCTCCCCAATGCCCACTTAAATAAATTTAAACAAGATTCGTTTATTATAATATTAAAAAAAAAGAACATACATAAAGATTTATTTCAACTAACTTGACAGCAGACCAGACCACCAAACCAACTCCCGTAGGTATCCAAATCCACCTGCACCAGCTCGCAGTCCTCCATACCTCTGCAGTCTTATCAAAGCCTTCTTCTTAATAATAAAACTCGCCCCTGTAAAAGAAAAAAAAACACAAATAAACGTATTATAATGCATAAACCGCGTTTTGATACAATAATACAGAATTTAATTAAAAAATCATTTGTTTTGAAAGTAGATAATGAGCACGACCCCATCGATCACGTTTTCATTATTAAAACAATCGCGTATCACTGACCTATAAAACCGCTCGAAAGAACAGCCAGTCCCAAGCCTTGATAAAAATGTTTGGACGTCGCAGTCGCGTGAACCAGGTAATCCGTCGAATCCTCGTCCCACAGAATCATAATTCAATTCGCTGATACTTAGCCGGCTTGGTAAAAAATAATAATATTCTAATTGATTATATTCGCGTACTCCGTAACGTAAACATAACCTCAGCGCGATTTGACAGCCCCTTGTGAGCAACCCCCTTCGGCTTTATCCGCACCCATCAGTCACCACCGCTTCACTTGCCTATACCTATAGTATATACCTATATATAGGTATATTGTTTGTGTTGCGCGCTTAAATGAGCGAACCAAATATAAATGCGAGCGCATAGTGCGTCGTCAGTAGGTTCACTCATGGTTCACTAATACCTAAACTGATTAAAAAATTTTTTTTTATTCTAGATTGCTGATTTCATTGATATAATCGCTTGGGTTGCATAATGAAATGTGAATTTTGCAAATCTTTTTTGCCCTCACATTATTCTGAAGCAGAAGAAAATTTTGTATTCGACCCTCTGGCCCTCCTCTTCTTGCTCCTCTATTCTAATAGAGAACCTCCATATAATAGCCAGGAAATAAATATATCTGGCACTCGACAGAGTATTCGATACTGGCGTATCAGAAATTTGGTTTATTTACTTAAATGATATTAATATTCTATCAATTTAAATTTTCGCGCTTGATAGTCGGCGGACAGTATAGAAGAGGGGGGTTATCACATGTATAGGTATATTATTATACTACATACTTGCACATACAGGTATACACATATGTATGTTTTGCTTCCATAATCTGTAAGTATAAGATACACGTTATAACAAAACCTGATATATACTATAATACGTCCTTTTTACGTCTTTTCTTAGAAAGTTCTAAAAATATGTCTTCTTAAAAGACAGTATCTGTTTGTGGATATACTTAGTACCGAGTTTATCTCTCTTTGAAAAGTCAATATGGTTAAAGAAAATATATTCAGGTACTCCTCATTAGAAATCAGTAAATTTTCCTCTGAACTTAGGTTATTCACAACTTTGCGAAATGAAATTGTGATATTACGTTGATATTACGATTTTACTGAAAACTAAAAAGACATTTTTATTACAGATCATGTGAGCTTTGATCATCTGTTGACACGACACAGTAGTAGACAAGCAGTGTAATATATTTAACCGAAGTATTTGGAAAAACTAATTATGGCTGAATTGTTGGACAAAAAGGATCAAATTGATGAGGAAGAGAAAGTTGATGATGATGATTTATATGTACCCATGCTGGTAGTACCTGCGGATACTACAGATGTAGGAATATCTGCTAATGCAAATGAAACGTCAGATGAGAACATGGATACCAGTCAAAATGAAAATCAGAGTAAAGAAATAAAAACCACTAATAATGGGGCTGCAGAAGAGGGCACATCTACAAATACCAAGAGATCTAATGGTACACATTTTAATTCTCTATTAGCAATTTACAATAATGTTTATTACACATTATTAATCTATTCCTGTAGATCAAATCGACAATGACCAAAAATTGGACAGTGATTCAGAGGAAGATTTAAGTAAGAAACAAAAGTTGAATGAGTTCCTACTAAGTGCATCTACAAGTGATGTACAAGATTCTAGCCCTGAGAATACTTCCAATTTTCGTAAATCAGTATCTAAAATTAGGATGCGTAATTACCGGAGCCAAAGTGATTCTAGTGAGGTACTGCCAGAAGATTCAAGTCCAATAGTAGATGCACCAGTCACACCACAAGAAGAGAATGCACAAGAAGATTCTAATTCTTCAAAATCTGAAGATTTTCAACCAGAGGATAGTTTTATATTGTCAGAGAGCTCTGAACAAAGAAGTGAAGAATATTTAGGTATAGACAAATTTATAAAAGTTGAACAATTTGAGCATTTACCCTTGATTTTAATAATCTATGAATCTATGAATCTAAAAAATACTAGCTGTTCCAGATTCAGATGATCACTCATCCAGTAGCAATGATGATGTAGATGAAATGCCAGCTGTTTTGGAAAAAGAACCATCAAAATCAGATTGGTCAATTATTAAAGATGTAACTAATCGTCAAATAGGATTTAACTATTCTTTTCCAAGTAGATTTTATAGTTCATTACATGCAGTTCAACGCTTAGAGCTAATGTATAAATTAGAAGAACATCAAGTAAGCATATTAAACTAAATAATATAAATTATTAAATATTAATAGGCACAAGTACTATTTTAATTAAAAAATTAAATCTTGTCTCTTTATATTAAATATACGTGTGTTCTCCTTTTAGGGATGTGTAAATGCCCTAGGTTTTAATCAAAAAGGAAATCTTCTTGCCAGTGCTTCTGATGATTTGAAAGTAACCATTTGGGATTGGGCAGTAGGAAAAAAACGTCTAGCGCTTAAAACTGGACACAGAAGTAACGTTTTCCAATCAAAATGGTTGCCTCTTGATTTAGAATGCTTTGTAGTAACTTGTGCTCGAGATGGGCAAGTGCGCATGCTGGATATTAGAAGTGGTGTACATTACAAAGTAGCTCAGCATAGAGCAGCTTGTCACAAAGTTAGTACCCATATAAATTTACCACACATCGTTCTATCTGCTGGCGAAGATTCAAAGGTTTTCTTAATAGATGTGAGACAGAACAAACCAACCAAGTAAGGGAAATTGATTTAACAATGTAGCCTAGTAATGCAAAAAACGATTTTTATCTATAATTTTTATTATAATTAATTTCAGATTATTGTCGGTCAAAGAAAATGATCACGAAGTGGAGTTGTATAGTATTCATTCACATCCCTTAAACGATCTTGAATTTTGCGTCGCTGGTCGACCGCGTTATGTCAAAATATATGATAGAAGGAAAACTTCAGCCCCTATACAGCAGCTATGTCCAAAAAATTTGGTAAGATAAATTGATATTATAGTTATATACAATCAAAAATAGATGTACATATAATTTTCAATTCTATATTTTTTAGTTATCAGACAAACTTGCACATATCACGTGCGCTGTTTATAATCACAATGGAACTGAAATTGTAGCATCATACAACAACGATGATATCTACCTGTTTGATACATCATCTTCAAATAAATTAGGAGATGTTGCTCATAGATATCAAGGACACAGAAATAGTGCTACTGGTATGACTCATAGTTTTTGTTTGTTTTATATTAAAGTTTTATTTGACTGTATCATAAATATTTTTAAATATAGTTAAAGGAGTGAATTTCTTTGGACCAAATAGTGAATATGTACTGTCTGGATCAGATTGTGGAAATATATTTATTTGGGATAAAAAAACTGAAGCTATTGTTCAATGGATGCCTGGTGATGAACAAGGAATTGTAAGATATTTTCATATATACTTCCATTATATTACAATTTTATCACTTCATAAAATTTAAATTAAAAATATTTTAGGTCAATGCACTGGAACCTCACCCTCACATACCAATTTTAGCAACAAGTGGTCTTGATTATGATGTAAAAATATGGATTCCATCTCGTGAGGATACACCTAACATCAAAGAAGAATTACGCTATGTAAGTATTTATTTTTCAGGCATTATAAAGTAGTATTTTATAAAATTGATATCAGTTTTATTGGATAGTGCATTAAACGTAATTCAATGCTTCTATGGACTATGCTGGGACATATTCGACAACGTCAGACTAGGGTATGTATTACTTTTCTTCAGATTTTTTTACTTTCTTCTGTATTTAATAATACTAAAATAAATATTTGTATCATTTCTACAGAATCTTCTTGAAAGATTAGGCAGAAATCTTATGCGTGATATGCGTGATGCTACTGGAAATAATCGGAATGATGATGACGATGACGATGATGATAATGATGATGTTTATATCGAGGATGATGAGGATAATGATGATAGTGAAGATATTGATTTGGATTATATTGCTGGTAACAGTAGCGATAACTCTTCCACATCCCATATCAGCGAAAGTGATAATCACTCCGAAAGTTAAATTATTGTTTGAACATAAATATGTTTATATAAATACGTTTACATAAGTTAAGTTAAATCTGTAATTATTTAGATACAACATTAAAAATTGTTACTGGTATTTTTCAAAATGAGTCTGCATTCAATTCACTGAATATGCATTGAAATATCAAAATAATATTAACAAATTGTTTACTTCCAACTTTTATTCTTATATCCATATGCACCAGTAACATTTTTAGATTATTTTGAACAGCATGAAAAATCATGTAAATAATAAGATATACTCTAATATGGCAATTAAGTATTTATTAAGTAATCTCAAACATTTGGTAATTTGCTAAGACTGAGTTAATCAGATATTTTACTTACGTTGTAAAATGAAAATGTACAGTTTAATAAAAAAAAATTCATGAAACTCTGTAATTTACCAAATATCAATAATAACTAATATATTTATTATGTATAGTAATACAAAGTTTTGGTATCAAAATCTTATGACATTAACAGCTTTGACAGACTTTTAAAATATACCAATGGAATACGCAAGAGCTGCATAAATATGTAAAGTTATTGCTCCCATTACTGTTGCAGTAATGAGCTTAATAAACAATGTTGACCAAGGTCCAATAGTAAATGAAGTTATCAGAAAATCTGAAATAAGAGGTCTGTACACTGTGAGCAACAGCATACTAACAACAATAGGCACCAAACTTTGTTTCAAGTCATGCCTTGACCAGAGCCACACCAATGTTGCAGTAGTAATGTGTTGGACCTGTAGTTCAATAGATAAAGAAAACAATCAGTTAAGAGCAAATTTCAAATCAAGCACGGTGAAAAATCTATTTAGCACTTACTAGACAAATATTGGACTCTAAGCTTTTCTGGATATATTTCCAGTCAAACTCTGCTCCCCTGGCTCCAACCCACAGCAAGAGGAATCTTGTGAGAACAACCTCAGCCCCTGCCCAACCGATTCCTGCTGTCATAACTTTAGCATGACCTTTTCCTGGTATACCATTCAGAACTAAATAGATTCCTACTAAATCTGCCAAGTCGATAGAAGATTTCAAGAATTCCTGCAATCAGAAACCACCAAATTATTATTATCATATAGGATATTAAGCTTTTTATGAAATTCATGAAGACATACACCAAAAAAGTCAAAACCCTTGTATCCTATGTTGTCTGCAGCTGGGAAGAAAGTGGCCAGCACAAGCATCTTTACAAGCTGCGTAAACACATAAATTCCTCCTGCTTGAATGCATTTCCAAAATGCGCCGTACTCAGAACTAAAATAAAAATACAATTACACGTCGATGATTCAATTTGAGTTATTGTTTATCTCATGAATAATTCTAAAACACTCACAGTCCTGAGTACTTGTAGGTTAAGTAGTAAGGAACATAAACCAAGGCCAAACAGTTTCCAAAATGATACAACGTCATTTTTCTTCTTTTCTAATTCACTACGTTTATAAATTATAACGTATACTTTCAAATAAATAAGGAATTTAATTAATTAACCTAAGCGTTCACCCCCCAAAGTTGTTCCTCTCGCCTTTCGATCACGGAGCGAGCTATCACACGACACATCTGCAGTCTGCATTTACTTTTGACAACATGACAATCTTGACATCATTATACTTAGGCTGCGTCCACATAGTACCGCTACCACGCTTGTCCATTTTCTAGTTAAGTCGGTAATAATGGTTAGTAGATGGTTGGTAGAGATAGATGGTTTTGCTGTAGAGTTGCAGACTTGTGCCCTCTGTTTGCGAGTTTTGTAGTACAGATATATGGCGCGAGATTTAAGTAAGAAATTTTTATAAAGTAGATTCAAAGAAACGCGTGTTCATAAATGCGTGTATTATGCAGAAGCATATTTGTCACTCGAAATAACATCCTGCTCTAGGTTTAATGATAATGTCTGGCAAACTTATGAAGCGGTCGTAACGTAAGGGCGATTCACGACAGGCCTCTTTGAGTCAGCTGATCAGCCGTACACATCAACGAGTAGACTCAACAGCTGATCTTCGTCGAGTGGCGGCAGCACGCATCTATTATAAGCTGATTATAAGGTATACTTAGACCACGTGATATAGACATACAAGACATGAAGTCAAAGGTCGCCAAATGGTCGCCAACATCAGTCTGAATCCGCCGGTCGCACAGTCAAATTGTGTCTAAAGTTGAGCATTAGGATACTTGCATATAAGCGTTGAGAGTTTATACGAAACTCTTCTTTAATCTAAAAATCTGTATGTTATTTACGTCTTATAAGCAATTTCGTGAATGATAGAGCATTTCTATGCTCATTTATTTATTCAAAGATCCCGCGTCGTGGTCACCACACTTGCGTTGTATAAAAAGACGTCAACCTAGTGAAATCGGTGACATCAAAACAAGAGTTTCTGCTCCACGCTAGTAGATATAGCTATTATTGTCAGCTTCTCCGTGCGGATTGGCTTTTCTGCTATAACTTCCCGCATCGTGCGAACGAAGGAACCAATCAAGACAACGACTCCGACGCCGACGAGACCTTCTCCTCTCTACTCCTCCACACATACCCAAGAGATCATCACATATTATGCATATGTACTTGCTGGAGACGATAGACTTCGATTGGAGTAAAGGTTAAGTCATGTCCACAAAGTCCACAAAGTGAGTAAAAATCACGTAAGCTGTCATGTTACTGCTACTGTCAGATAAAGAAAACAACGAGCGAGAAAGATAAAAAGAATAAAAGAAAAGAAGAACAATCGTGGATTTTCGAAATGTACGAGCAACAACAACGCTGGCCTTACATACAAAATTACGCTCCGATAGCGTTGTAGTGCGTATACCTTAGCTCGCTTAAAAAAAGTGCGTTTTCTTTCGAATGCGTGCAGACGACGACTGTGTATACATATATATGACGTGAAAATTTACTCTCCTTGGAGCAGTGCTATTAGAGTAGGTAGTGTAGTGTTCCAATCGATCACATTGTTTTTTTTTACACACAAAGACACTTTACATGTTAGTGCGTCAGAGATTGAAAACACGAATTTTAACGTGAAATCGTGTCGTAGTTGTAGAAAGAAAGAAATAAGAGGTCCGTATTGTTTGTGCGTTTTCGCTAAACTTGGCTTCCACAAGTTAGTGAATATATTTGTATATTTATTGGATCGGATGCCTCGCGTCGTAAAAACAAACAGATAGAAAATAGAATAACATTATAGATATGTATATGTAAAATACATATTGCGAATTGCGGGTGAGTGGCTCTAGAAGTGAGACGTCGTTTTGTACTCCGATGCATTGAAATCTTGATTAAACAATTGATTTATGCTCATTGTTGTATTATGTAAAACAATGGTTAGAGACTTTTTTTCTTCCAGTCTGAGCAAAATTTTTCAAGATTTCAACATGGGTTGCGAATTGTATGCAGCAAATTGATTCTGAAATAATTTTAAATCATAGGACAATAAAGAAGATGCAGTCACAATTATCAGTAACGCCAAAAAAACTGCCAGTATTTGTATTTCCCCAGAGCATTACTTTTTATCTTGATGACCAGTCTACCCACAAACAAATACTGACTTTGTACAATCCTTACGACTTTCCTGTAAAATTTAAAGGTATTGTATGACTTTAATGAAACATTTTTAATTTTAATTGATAATAAGTAATAATACATTGTTCTGTTGTTTCTTAGTTTTTTCTACTGCACCTAACAAATATGTAGTAGTCGACCCGGAGGGTACGATAAAAGCTAGATGTTGTGTAGATATTGTTGTGCGACATATGGCACTAACACCAATGAACTGCACAGTTGACAAATTCAGGATACAGATGCTTGAGCATCCAACAAAACAAGTGAGTATTTGTTATATTCTAATTGAGTTTATCAACTGGATAGATATATTTTAATAAAATATATTCAACAGATCATAGGAAAAAGAGATGTGGAAGCTAAGGTTGTTAGCGGAACCCCAGAACCTTTGGAAAGAGTTACACCTGATCCAGATTTGTTTCAGCAACTTCCCAATACTGGAAAAAGTCAACAGTCGTATGCTCTAATGACTCACAATAAACCAATCAACAGTGAGTTATAGATAATTTTTCTATGAAACCAATAAAATTAATATATATTTGCTTGATCTAAAGCGCTTTCAAATGTTGTTATTCGCAGGAGATACAAATTATGTAGCTCTTTTAGCTGGTCTCATTTGCATAGCAGGACTATTATTACCGACTGAAGGGGAACGGAATAATCGAATACCAGACTATCTTCATCTGTCAACAAATTTTAAATTAATTCTTTCCTTTGTATTAGGTAAGAATATGAATTCATGTGCTATTTTCATTAATTTATAAAAATTTTTATTAATATAAAATCTTATTACAGGTATGGTGACGATAATAGTTCTGAGGCTTTAATATTTTTAAATCCTTTTCTTAAGAATTTAAAGCTTGTGATTTGAACAATAAGTCTGGATTTTGTGTCAGACTTACTTACTCGTCTCTTAGATCACGCACACAAATTAAATGATAAGCTTAATCATGTTTTTCCATGTGTGTTATAAATGTAATATTTATTATTGATTGACATATAATCGAAAATTTTGTAATGATAGTGATGGATGATTAACTATTATCTTGGATTTGATGGGGAATGCTCCTGTATTGAAATTTGCAAGAAGATGCACAAGTGTTGTGACTTTTTATAACATTTATAATTTGTAAATTGTATATACTTGTCGTTCCTCATCTTTGATGCTAGTCTGTAAGTTTTGGCCTATCGGAATAAGGAGCAATATTTTTATACATACTCAAGAAATAAAATTTTGACATTTTTTACCTCATAAAAAGTTATGACAAAGTTTTATTTTTATTTATATACTTTTACGTTATTTCTGTACCTAAAACTATTTTATAAGCGTCTGAATTTGATATAAAAAAATACGAAAACAAAACGAAATACCATACTAAAAAAAATGTATTATATAGAATGTATTTCTTTTCTTTATTTAAATTAAATGTTTGTAACTGAGAGCCTACGAATGAAAAATTCAGAAAATACTTGTTGAATTCTTTATGGTAAAAGGAGATGAAATATTCGCCTACATTTTATTTCTATATCTATTATTTACAGCAGTATTTACAAAATGTCAAAAATTCAATGCCTTGCATTGCAGATTGCTGTACATTCATGCAAGTTAATCATTCTTGATTTTATTTTAATTCTTCTTGAAGCTGTAAATGCGATAAAAAATTTAATGTGTTTAATACCTCTTGCAGAGTATGAATTTGTCATTCTGGCATATTGTACTTTTTCACGTAAAGTCAACATTATAAGTACATTCTTAATTCCTCAAGAAGAAAATGGATATCACTTTTTACCTTACTGAAATAGAAATTAACGTAAATTAAAAAGTTGTCTTTTAATATTTCATTCAATGATTTTAAGCAATATTTGATTAAAAATCTTTTCATTTTTATATATTTACCTTAGCCTCAAGTAATTCGATTTTTCCGACTTCACGATCTTGTAACGTTTTTAAGACTTTCATTATGTGTCTTGTACTCCATTGAAGCACTGGGTGGAAGATGCAGGATACGTCGTAGTGTATCTCTGATTCTATTAGTTGTTCCTACATCAGAGGCTGTTTTATTCCAAACACAAATTATGTCTTCCTAAAAATGATGGTTTTATGAATAATTAATGATATTGTATACAAATTTTTAAAACATAAAAGATTACTGACACCAATAGTCATCTTATACTTTGATCTTAATAAGATGCAAAATCAATACAGTAAATAAAAAACAATTATAAAAACTTACTTGAAATCTTATTGAAACAACAGCACCACATATTTCTTCGCCAACCATAAACTGCTCTCCCAGCATTGCTAAAATTAAATTTTCCCAACAACGGGACACTAAACCTTTTCGTAAACGAACAATCCATTTTCCACCTCTTTGATTAGCATCATCCTAAAAAAATGAATAAAAACAAATTAAGTACTAGAAATATATTACATTTTTTTTGAAATATTTGTCAAAACAACTTACTTCCCACATGGGTTTGATACCGATTTTAAATAGATGAAAATCTGTATGAGTTGTTAACTCTGATGGCCTAGTCAAATGACTATAAAGTCCCCAAAACTGTTCGACACTGGCAAACCGTCCAACCAACTTTAAATTCTGGTCATAATTCTGTATATTGTTCTGTTTGCCAGGATTTCTTCTACTGTACCAAAGTGCGTACGCGTACTGCAATTTGTGTTCATTAGGATTAATTTCTGGAGCAACCTGTTGAGAAAAATATGCAAGGTAAGATACCACATTAAGAAGTGTTCTCTCGACCAGTAAATTTTCAGTTCATCCCCTTCTCAACACTCACCACTTCAACCTTATCCATCTTTTGATTATTTTTTGCCTGAGATTCATCGTCACCACTATCATCACTTGTCTTAAGGCTACAAAGAATGCAATTTACAATGAATAAGACAATCAAGAGTCGAGAAGCAAGCGAACTACTTAGTCAAAAACATAGCAACTCATTCAAAACCATCGACTTATTTCAGATATCAACGATAAAAAGTCCTCGTATAACGAGTTGTCTGGTAAAAATATTTTTAACGACCTAACCTCAAAGCAAAGGAACACGCACTTGTCGGCGACGACAATAAATATACATCAACTTACGCATCAAATTTGTTAGACATGTTATATACTGTTGTTGGCAGGTAGTCGTTCTCTTCTTACAAAGGTAATTAAAAATCAATAAGCTGATAAATGCAAAACGCGTCTTTCGCTTAGTCTTCAAACTCCAGTCTTCCTGTATCCTCTCAACCGCAGTCTACTCTACACTCTATCACCAGATCACCACGGAGCATGGCACGGAGTACATACGTGCCCGTATATCTATATATAGAATATTTCTGTAGTAAAACGAGTCCGCGAATCAAATCGACGGCAGTGGCATATTATCGCAACTACTTACCTATGTGTAGGGAATAAGGGGAGCAGCTCTCAAATGTTAAATAAAGGATCTTTTTCAAGATGCTAAAAATATTAGGTATGTGGCATAGGTATATAGATAATTAGCGTATTAGTATTACCTGAGTAGATACTTATCGTTCCCTTAAGTATTATGCAGATATGAAATATATAGTAATTGTTTTATAGTAAAATAAATAAAAGAGTCTGTCTAGGCGGCGTCTTTTCGCGTACGCGAAAGGGTTTTTCGCGTACGCGAATGCTCCCTTCCCTCGCGCCTATGTTTCCCCTCTTTTCGCGTACGAAAAGGAAAATCTCTTTCGCGGTTGACGGTGAACGGTGGATGGTTGATGGTGGATGGTTGATGGTGGATGGTGGAAGGTAGATGGTGGAGGTGTATGCTTATGGCGGAGATTATGAGGTATTCGACATATATGAACGCATCTTTTGAGGATTTGGAGTCCTTTTTTTCAGAGTTGTGCTAAAGCAATCATACACACTGCGACAGACTCTGGGAAAATTCTCAATATTCAGGTTTGGCGCAAAAGTATCTTGAGGATAGATCGCATTGTGTATGATTGCTTTAGCACAACTCTGAAAAATTTTTCCGGAAAATTTTTCTTGGCACATGCAAAAAAGATTTTCCTTTTCGTACGCGAAAAGAGAGCGGGAAACATAGGCGCGAGGGAAGGGAGCATTCGCGTACTTACGCGAAAAACCCTTTCGCGTACGCGAAAGGACGCCGCCTAGACAGACACTTTTAATTTTTACGTGTCTCTAAGTTTCTTACGTGGCTCTAAGCCGTCGCTCAAAGCTTTTTACGTGATTTTAATTTTTACGTGTCTCTAAGTTTCTCACGTGGCTCTAAGCCGTCGCCCAAAGCTTTTTACGTGATTTTAATTTTTACGTGTCTCTAAAGTTCCTTACGTGGCTCTAA
>UCOJ01001453.1:0-29961 GCA_900474305.1 Cecidostiba fungosa
GCTCATCAGTTGCTTGAAGGAGTCCATTTTTATAGCTTTTTCGGAATGCTCAGCACTCTTCGAAAGCTAATTTTGGATTGACGGCAGGTGGCGAAACGTGAGCTTATATACCCGAAGGAATTCGAACGGGGTGCCAAACGAACCATCCTACCCTTGTAAGAGTATTATCACTTACTCGCAAGGGTAGGGTGTAATTCAGCCATTGTTAAAGGTATAACTATAGTAAAATCTTCGATTTCCAATTGCGTCAGTTACTCTGTACGCAGCGCGTATAATAGAAAGTTGTGGAAGACATATTTTTATATTATATTTAATCCTATTCTGGAAGGAACCGCGTTCAAATCTAATTAAGCTTCTCTCGAATCCCGCAAGACCGAAAACCACGTCTTGCTATTTTACTACCCCTAGCTCCAAAAAAAAAAAAAAAAAAAGTATAAGAAGCCAACCTCCCGCGACATCGATACGCCCGAAGGCTATACTCAGACTAATCGGCTCTGGCTCTCTCGGTCACATGCGCCTCTCACTCTCAACTTACCTGGGGATAGTCGCCGAATTTCGTCTGATAGTCGAAGACGTAGAGGTAGGAGTTCCGATGGGACTGGCTGTGCAGGTCGGCTGTACGGGTGGCCGGTGCGACAGTGTTCGCGTCGCCCAGTGCCTCCAGCGTGTCATCCCTGCAGCGGCGGCGGCGCGTTATCGGGTAACACAAGAAAGGAGCAAAAAAGAAAACAAGCTGGTTACAGGCTTATCGGGCGCAGAGGCTCGCGAATTGACAGTTCCATTTGCTCTTTAGATTGGAATTCAATTGGAGGGAGTAGCAGCGGAAGCTGTTCTTCTACAGGAGGGAGAGTCGATCGTACACTTTTTTTTTACTTCCGTCGAGACTACGCTCTTGTTAGATTTCGATCGAGCGTATGCAAGCGATCGAAAGCGGGTAATGAATTGTTCCTTCGGGGTTCAATTGAGATGGAAGCTTCTTGGAGGAATTTCAGTCTTGTTTTCTACGATTTGAATTCCGTCTTGTTTGATAAGAAATAGACGAAGCATTACCTTATGTTCACCGGATGCTGCACAGGCTTCTCCCAGTCGGTGTACTCGTTGATTATCGTCGCGAGTATCTCGGGCTGGTGATAGGTGTAGGTGTTGCGGACGAACTCGCGCAGTATCTTCATCCTGCGGTCGGCTTCGATGCCGTACTGCGCGTCCTCGGCCGTCAGCGAGAAGTACGACTCGGACCGCACGACTCCCACCATCAGGTCGTACCTGACACACAGGGAGAGAGAAACAGAAAAAGGACATATAATAGGTATATTTCGTTGATTCGTTATTATTTTTCATAATTTATGCCGATTCTTTGATTTTCGAAACACTATGTGGAAAGCGATATAGCTGTATGTCGTCGATATTGCGCGCGTTGTATACGTTTATTTGTGTCGTATTATTGATAAAAGATGAAATTATTTACACATAAACATTTGTACATGCACGAGCAAATAAAATGCGCTAAAAACTGTAAATCATATCCTTGAGTTGTAAAATTGAACATTTCCTACATGAAAATGGCATTATTGATACGTGAAAAGCAAATACACCTACACGTAGGAAATTCGTCGTAAAATAAAAATCCATCAATGAAGAGAAAAAAGAGGATTTTTACTTATAAGTCTATAATGAAAAAAAGATGATATATTAGGGTATGGTTTATACATCCATACGGACTTTTACTAAAACCCACTAAATTCAGACTCAAAATTTTAATCGTTGTATTCGTCAAAAGTTGGAAAACTCATTCTTACGATCTACTCTTGCGCGTTTCTTTGTATAAAATAAAATCATTCCGCGCGATACAGGTATACAGGCATCTGCTGCTTCGTAATACACGGCAGGCGTGTAATGGAACTTTACAACGCAGTCTCTTGTCTTCAAAGCACATACTTTTTCATTTTATCGGAAAGCATATAATAGATGTATATTTATGCATGCATTATTATGCGAGTATTTTGATAAAACAGTTTTTACACCGTATAATAGCGATATTCTGAAAGCGTGATAAATTCAATTTGATGCCGTAACGTTAGAGGATAGTAGAGAGAGAGAGAGTAATGGTCGTATATACGAAAGATACGGTTATGGTTTGTAATGTATACAGGTATACGGCTTGGTAATGCACTCGGCCGTATACATCTTGAAAATTATACGCTGAAATGTGAAAAACAACGTTTTCGTTTTCTGAAAAAAGCCCTTACGTCGCGCGAGAGAATAAATTTTGCCCCAAAAAATTCTAAAGCTCAGATTACTCATTCGAAAGGAAGCCTGAAGCAGTTGAAAACTCGCATCAGTGGGACGAACACCGCAGCCGGCGACGCGTGATTTTTACTATTTCGCGAAACCAGCCGTTCAAACTGGAGGAAATAAAAAGAACGAGCTCGCACATGCGATAATAAACGAGCGAGAGTAGCGCAGTGTGGCTTTGAATCGAGAGACGAATACCGGCGCTGCAGCAGAGCGTTTGTTTGCGCTGACGTGCGGTGCGCCTATTTCGTCTATTTCGTCGCCTCTCTTCGCTTTATTTATTTTTTTTTCTACCTTCCCACCTGAATATCGCGTTGCTCGGCGTCGATATGGCTGCCGGGCATCAAAGTGCAATAATGAGCTTTCACTGCCGGCAAAGTCGCGCGAGATTCATTTGCATGGCCGTTTTGACGCGAGCCAGAGTATTTCGAGTGCGTTAATTGCGAAAGAGAGAGAGAGGTAGTTTGGCGGGTCGTTGAACTTGCGGAAAAAACGTTTGATAAAGTGACTGCAGGTTTGCAGACATTGGCGCTGATGTGCTTGGGCTTGGTGATTTAATGCGCGGGGATCGGGGATTGGACTCTTGACTTGCGCAATTTGTACAGGTGATCGACTATTGCGACTGTGCACGAATCGAGTGCAAAATGTTGGATAAAAGAGCAGAGTTAATTTAGATGCTGTTGCGAGTAATAGTTATACATTTTCAATGTTACAAACTTAGAGGTAACCGAGCGACACGAAAACTCCAGCGGGTTGATAATCGTCACTCCGAAACCTCACACTCGCGTGTGGCTCGAACAATTTTTTTTCCTCGCTTTTATAAAATATATCTACCACCACAGCAAAGCGCAGCTCGAAAGAGCGATGTGATTTCGTTTCGCGAACCGCAGAGCAAGTTTTCTAATTTCATACCGCGCGCGCCTAATAAAATTCGACTTCTTTTTGGCGCGCTCTTTCTGCCTCGCCGCACTTTTTTATTTATTCTCGCCGAAATAAGCCGCTGCTTAATCTTGCAAATCCGACAGGCGCGACTTTGAAGATTTGCGTTTCCGAATCACTGCCGGATGCTTTCTTTTTATGCGTCGTCGGATTTTTTTTTTCTGGACTCGCTCCGATGGTAAGTTACGCTGCGTTGCTCGGGGAATTGTGCTTCGCGCGCGAGAGCAAGAACTTGTACACTTCTTTAATGGGCTGCGAGAAGAAGTATTTTTTAACTTTGATAGAATTTGAATAATTGATGCGGGCTGGGAAGAGGAGGGAATTGAGAGATAATCATCGTGAGGAATTCATTATAATAACATTAAAAGTTTGGGCGATTTTCTTGGGGAGGAGGCTGTATGAAGTGTTAATGATGTGATTGGGCTGCTGCTTATTTTTAATCGACTGTCGGAAGCGAATGGGGGACAAACATCGGTTGAATGCGATTTTGCAGGTTTGCTTGTGACAGTTACTGATAGTCAATTGATTACCTTCTTAATAATCAGTCGTGCTAGATTATCAAATTATTTTTTTAAGGTATATCTATATTTAAAGAATAATGCTGCCGCAAATAAATGGCAATTTTATTTATATGGCATTTTTGTAAAATTGTGCGATAATTGTTATAAAATAAATAAACTCGATCGGCCTAAAATGTGTTATCGCACATATCTTCAAAAATAAATTTGACTTGCAAACGCTAGCTTTAGTTAAACACGAAAAATAACAAAAGAAGCGTTAACAATAAATTTTTCATTTTCTCAAAATATACATCAAGATTTTTGGTTAACACTTCGAGTTCGACACGACAATCAATAACAGCGCTTATGAGACAAAAGTTACAATCCCATCTCACCTCGACAGTTTAGCGACGACGTCCTTCCTCAGCAAAATGTTATTCAGCGTATTGATAGTATCCACCTGAAGAGTGGAGTCCTGGTCCTCGGGTTCGCCGGGGTCGATGACCACACCGTCGATACTGGGTCCGAAAGCCGGTGCAAACTCCAAACCCTGCACGGGCACTGCCAACAGCGAAGCTAGCGGCACGTCCCTCAGGCACTTGAGCAGCGCCTGTGAGTCTCCCGTCGACTGTGCCGCCGAGAGTGAGAGAGAGATAACGACGGTTAAATACACACACACACACACGTGCTCGGTCTCTGCTTTTAATGTCTCGGGCTTGTTTCGCACGGGATAGATGGAACCGGAATGTTGTGCTTCGGGGAAATGAGGATGAGCCCGGGGAGCGAGTGTGGAAGTAATGCGATGCGCCGTGCTTTGCTTTGCTTCAACCGCGCGAGGCTGTTTGGACTGCACTCGGAATTGAATAAAGTGTCATTTTAATTGCTCTTTCTTGGCTTCATAATCTCTGCTCGTGATTGCGGCGAAACTGATTTATCGTATGGCGTTGTGGAGATATGAGGTTTTATTCAATTTCGCCGTGTCCGACCATACGGGAATCGTACTACTGGCGAGATGCATCACTTTGGCTTATTTTCTCGTTGAAGCAGCAGACGAAGCTCGAATATGCCGAGTACAACGTGTGCAAGTAGTCGCGTTAATTTTTCCCCAAAAGCGCGTTATAACTCCGACGACAATAGGACTTTGCGAAATTTCTTCGGCACAGACCGAGTCGAGAACAGAAGAAGTTAATACTCGCCGCCGGGTATAATATGAGAGAACTCGCGGCGTCTCGTAGAGCCATAGGGGAGTGGAAAATAAGCCGGAGAATGCGCGTATACACGTGAGAACCGTGAAATCTTTTCAAATTATACAGGGGGAAGGTATATCCACGGTCTTGGCGCGAACAAAGAGCGGCGCGCGCTGCACGTATTATATGCGCCAAGGACTAGAGGAGAGGAAGGAAAAGTGGAAAGGAGAGAAGGGCCATTACTCACCGAACAATTGAGATTCTTGGCGACCTGAGTCGCGTAATTGGCGGCGCCCCTTATCAGGGCCCAGGGCGAGAGCGCGCTACCCGACATCAGGACGCCTCGGTGGAACAGCAGACCTGCAATAATGTGAGAGAGCAAACGAATTATGTCTGGTTGTAGGTGGGCTGTGTGTGCTTCGAAACGTTGTATTTTTTTCTGATGAGATACTTTGATATATGGAGAGTCATCGGCTGCCTTATTATATATATTGTATTGTATTGTAATTAATTTATTTTGGCAAGTTCCAAAGAGTATACAGAGTCGCAGATAGAGCAAGTCACAGATCCATACAATATGGTTATTGTCGGTCATACAGTCAGAGATGTAAAATCAATAGAGTACATTAAGTTATAGTAAAAATATAAGATCGCGCTGAATTAAATTAAATATATATTATATATATATCGCATCTGATATCAATGAAATTAGCCTGGCTCGTGCAGAACTGACGACGAGAAGTTATAGTTGATTTGGAATTATTATTTCAAAAAATCTGCGAATTTTGTATACAAATAATTTTCAGGGCATTTGAAAGTCAAATCGAAATTAAAATGAGTCACAATATAGTAAAAATCAAAGTTTTGAATACAGATATCTGAACGCCGTTGTTGAAATACCAATCGACGAGATATTTAAATATAAACTCTTCAAAAACTTTGTTATATTATACATAATTACATAAAGGAGAGCAACTGTATGTCAGCAAAATTAGTGTTGTTCTTTGTCTGCTATAATGGGGTTTGAATGTACAATTGAGACTCCTCCTCTAAAAATTACCGAAAGAGTATAATAAACATTAACATAACATCAGAGAGGAGTACTCCTTTCAAAACCAACCATATTCTCCAGCACGACGTCCATATACCATATAACAACCTGATCGCCTAAATCTGAATATCCAATTAATTTTTTTCCCAGCCTTCCCTTCCCTTTATAACGTAATTTCGGCGTACATTAAATGTCTTCGATGCAGCTCCTCCGTTCGCAGGCTGCAATTACATCGGGGTTGGGTCTCTCTCGCGGCAGCATAATGCCGCTGAGCCGATTAACCGCGTGTAGCGCGTAGAAACACCGAGCCGTCCCGCTGCGTCGCGCAATCTCGCACGCGCGCGAGTTCCACGCTTTTCGACATCGAGTCTCTCTTGTTCCGCCGTATTTCCCGCCTGGCCTCATTATACCTGAACCCCAATGCCGTCAGTCGAGCTTGTTGTGCTTGAGGTGTGAGCCTGATTTTGACGTTGTTTTTTGAGTTTTACTTTTGCATGTCGAAGCGTAGTCGACTTTTTTAATTTTCCAGACTGCTATTTCTAGTTATGAACGGAGGATTCATATAGACATGAAAAAGAAATGCTGTGTTAAGAAAGATCGGTCATGGCTGTGTTTCAATGCAGAGTGTCATCGGTTAAAATTGAAATTCAATCGGAAATTTAGACGGAGAAAACGTAAGATACAATGTTGAATGTTTTTAAGTTGCGAATATTTTTTTGGCTGCGATTGGTCTGGGTCTGAGAGCAAAAGATAAAATATCAAATAGGACTATCGATATTTTATATTTTAAAAAGATGGAATAATATTGGTGTTTCCACGGTAAACGAACTTTTACGGGAAGAGGTGATCTAATAAACAAGTAATACACAAGATGATGACTCTAACAAAAGGAATTCTTCAAATGAATTCATTTATTCAATTCAAAAACTTATTCCTGTGACTGTTTGCGCAAAAACTAAATATCGGAAAATCTAACACGGAGATTTTTAAGTATTCGAATCATCCCGTTCTGTCGCTTACGCACAGCTCAAAAATATTCGATCCTTCGAAACCTTCGAACTCTCGAATAAGCACAGCCCTCCTAAAACAAAGACCTACGCACAACTGGTCTATGCACTGCGCCAACGCAGCAGACCCAACGCTGGCCCTTTAAACGTTATGAGCTTCGCCGGAAAACTCTCCTAAGATAAAGTATATAATATGTAATATGTAATATCCCTACAAATTTTAAACTATTCTAACTGTAACGCGGTCTCTTTTTACAACAATTAATAGTTACAGTTATCGACGCCATTTCTATCCGGAACAGTTGGTGAATTGAAAAAAAATATTGCTCATACCAACGCAATTTGTCTGATAAGAGCAGTAGTAATATTGTACACGTTCATAACTTTTAATTACTTTTCACAAAAAGTTTCAATGCGAAGTAAATTAACAAAAGTAATCAATCTTTGTACGGTGTTATAATTGTGCTTTCAATATTAAAATTCGCAGAAACTGTAATTTTCGCTATTGCTAATATTCATTTGAAATGGCGTTTAGCCTTTCAGAAATTAAACCATCATACTATATAGATGAACACGCTGAATGAAATTGTCATACTCATGAAATTAAACTTCGAGTGAACATTGTAAATGAAAAAATGGTTTATTTGTGGGTCATGTGTTTATCATTACATCATTTTTTAGTTATATACCTAATGTTGCGGATAATAGGAATAGTATGACAGATAAATTGTTATTTGATATTGTGTAACCTAAGTTCGTGAATTGTTCGAAATAATATGTTTAAAATATGTAAATGTTTGTAGCGAGACTCATACTCCTCGCCTGAATATAGTTTTGATTTTAATAAATTAACTGAGTTTAAAAGTCTTGGCCCAGTCATTCAATTTGCGTAATTTTATTCATTTATTATACGAAACAGATCGAAATGATTGAAAAGAACGCAAAATAATACTCGCGATCAACTTTTCAGAAGCATCATAAGCAAGAGTCCGGGGGCGCATTAAAGCGTATAAAACGGCATAACGAGATTGATAAAATAAACACGATTTCCAGCTGCCGGCTAACCATCGGTCCACTTAACTCCACGACTCCCTTAAACAATCCTCATCGAACCTTCCAATTAATCCATCCGGCTGCGCTTCCGATCTCCCATTCGTCCGAGCTATACGACTCTCCCGAGTTCCTTGCATTATACAGCGCGGACTACTGCAGCCAGAGGCGCTTGAAAGCCTCTTGGCTGTCGGTCCACTGCAGCCACGGCCTCGTTACCTACGGGCTAAACCTGCATACCTACTACTCGGATGCGCTTCGATTTTACGAGATGCGCCAGCAGAGCTCGCTTCATATATATATGCGCAGCTCTGGCTTTTTGCAGTCTCCCTCTCCCTCTGATTTACGATACGGGTTCGGGGCTCGCGGCGGCGCTATATATAAAAATTTTCAGCCGGCTGTGAGCTTATGATGGATAGCGCTTGGTGCTTTTATGGGCTGCGACCTTTTTATTCGGTTAAGCCGCCGCTTCTTTATTTCGCGGATTACGCTCGCGCGAGGACGACGCGTTGCAATTAGTATACACACACAACACAAGAGGCTTGATTAAGCCGAACGGTATATTATAGTATGAGAAGTAATTTACTTGCAAATTGTGCAGCTGACCGAGAATGTCTTTGTTTTCAATGAGAAAGCCCTATTCTATAGAATCTCAGCTTTGCTTATCTCAAAGAAGAATTTCAGAAAATATCAGAGCGCAGTTCGCTTGTATTCTCCCCGCCGGTGAGCATTACACGCGCAAATTTCATTATCCCTCTTTCCATTCCCGCGCGCTAAACGTTCCTCCTCCTTCTCTCGGGAAAGGCAAATTTGCCAAGAAAAAGACGAGAGCGCTGCACTTTTGTGCAACGAAAAGCTGGCGGGAGAAGCAAAGAGCGGATTGAATACGCGCGCGCAAGGGGAGGGCTTCTCGAGCTGCAGGAGCAGCACAATGGATGGCCGCAGAGTTAAGCCGCGCGGTCAAAGATCGGATGTGTATACGAGGGCGAATGCAATTTTGTCTGGTATTTATTGCGGGAGAGAGAGGAGGGGGGTGCATTCCTCGAGTTCGCTCGAATTGATGTTGATCTTAATTATTTCGGGATCGAGCTTCTGTGGGGAATGTTATTTTTACGCAGAAAAAATAGTTGGTAACAAAGTGATTGGTGAAATACGCGGAAACTGTTTTTTTTTATTAATCTTATCGAGCGCTTTGTTATTTTTATTCCAACTATTTGTTTCCGCGTATGCTTTTTTCATTACTCTTTTTTAGGACGAGCTTTTTGACACGCGTGGTGGCGTACGCGTTGATATTGGATTTACAGTATATGACGGGTTTTTAAATCTCCAAATATTACAAAATATATTTCGTGATTCGTATTCAATGGACGTCATTATACATACCAGCTACGAGAGTTTACATTATTCTTGAATTACAATTACAAGTACACGGCAAAAACTTTACGTAGATATAACGCTGATTTTTCTGCTTATTAAATTTGAATGCACGCGTTGTAAGCTTTCGTGGAAATCGAGCTTTTTCATCATTTATATACTCGAACATATTAATGTACTCTGATTTTTCCACGTATGAAATAGCACTACGTTTTCGTGGAACTCGAGCTCTGCGATGAATTATTTTGTAGAGTTTTAACTGAGAACGTAGTCTGATTTGCGCGGATTGAGCTGCTTGATATATAGCTTCTAATATAGAATGAATTCGCAGAAGTATCTATACATATACAATACCTATGTCAATTAACATCGAAAAACTCACATACAGTTATTTCCCAATACAAAGAACACCCATCAACAAAGATCCCTTTTGTTTCTCGTAAAATAAAATCCTCTAAATAATTGGCGAGTCGAAAGCTCCGCATCGACTCGATCATATCGGGCTTCGCATGCAACACTAGCCCACCCAAGGGATCAAGCAGCAGCAACCGACCGCAGGGCGTTGGCCATTCCGCGTGTCTAGGAGTCCGTTGGTTCATTCCGGCCTCGTTGCCGAACTTCCGCGCGTGTTTCATTGATGCGCGCAGAGCGAGAGGGACTTACTTATATACTGCAGCTGCAGCCGCACACGCGAAATTGGCCGGTATATGGAGCCAACGTGCTTATGCGCTGGACGCACGTATATAATAGATACATATATAGAGAGGCGTTGTCGGGATCGATAGACGATACTTGCGAGATGGTCCTGTGGCTACGGCTGTTTGTGGCTGTAGGTTGGGTAACGATGCTACTTTAGGAGTTTCTGGTTTATTTGTGGCTCCTTTCATCGAAGATTCATTTTTCGTAATTTCGCTGCATAATTGTAATGTCTTTGAAAACTGTTAATTGGCGAAACTTTTTAAGAAGAGATATAAATAAGGAATCATTTTGAAAAACTTGGCAGCGTCAAAAGTTGAATGTTACTTGTACCTAAACGCGCGAATTGATCACCGTTGTGTCAAAAGGACGACGACGCTTGATTCATGTGGAGGAGAGTGGAGTGGCTGAAAATTTCGAAGCGAGTGATAAAGTACTTTGGCTCGCTTGGCTCGCGCGTTTTCCAAAATTATCGAGCCGTCGTTTTGGGCACGCGATGCGCTCCCTACTTGTAATTTCGGATGCGGCTGCTGTGAAGCCATCGATATTTTCCTGCTGTATTCGCAGGGAGCTTTCTCGAGGATCCGCGTAAATGAGAGAATATTACATTTTTGGCCTGCTGATGGATCTCGGAATTTGTAATTACTTTGTTTTCAAGCAGCAGCAGAGCAGACACTACAAGATATATCGCTCTGCTCGCAATTTTCGGCGGTGCACCTTGCACGTTAGATGTCTTTTTTTCAGAGTTATATGATGCCAATAATAATTTATACAAGCTACTAGAAATAAGCCAGATGATTTACCATTTTTTTTTTCTCTCAGTTTGAATTTGTGAAACGCTCCAATCAAAGCTCTCATCAGAATGACAAAGTTACATCCCCTCAGGCCTATAATAGCCCACAATTATACCGAGGGTCGCAGGTGTCAGAAAAAGCTCCGGGAAATGTATAGAAATCATCGCCGTAATAGCATCACTTACCATCCGGCACAGCCCGACTGGTCATGAGAAAGTTGACACAAGCAGCGCCGGTCCCGTGTCCGACCAGCGTCACGTTCTTCGGGTCGCCGCCGAAATGCGCGATGTTCTCCTGGACCCAATGCAGCGCCGCGATCTGGTCCATCAGTCCGTAATTCGCCGGCGAGCGTAAGTGCGAGTCCGTGTTGACGTTCAGAAAGCCTGCAATCAAAATGTAACGCTCGAGTTATACCGCCACGTGTATACCTTCACTGTACGCCTATATATATAGTTTGGTCGGCTACTACTGCGTGTGTTATTTCGAGATGGAAGAGGATTGCGGGGATGTCGCTTTGCGGGTGATTAGGCGAAAATAACGGATGCTGATCGAGCGCTTTGCCGTGTTGTGTGTGTGTGGACTGACGGGATTTTGAGTCACGCTGCGATGCGCTCGAGGGGTAATCGTTCGGGTCCGATTTGCCTAGTCGGGTGAAATTGAGATGGATACCCACGAGGTATTGATTTCTTTAGTTTTGGGTCATCTATATCGGATTCTTGTTATCAGGTCGAAGACCCGCGGAATAACTTGCCCTGTCTATAAAGAGAAAGACCTGCAAGCTTCATTGTTTTAGCATATCTGATGATGGCTATATAAAAAATGACGCGGCTTCGGAGAAAAATCTCGGCGATAAATCGAGGAAAAACAATATATACATCAGGCTGGAATCGGGCGGGCGGCAAAAAAGCCGTTTCATAATAAAAGTCTGATTTATATCGGCGGCAAGACCGATATATATTTTAAAAGCGAGATTTCAGGCATTTCACGATTCTCCATCTAAAGAAGGCACTAAATAACGCCCAAATTCCCGGCAAGGATTTCTATTTCCCGACAGCGGCATTCGACACGGCCAAAAGCCCACCGACACCCGTATGTATGTATGTATAGCGACGCACACAATACTGCAGCCGCTCTCGGCTCGGCGGAATTCATATCGTCCTGCCATTGTTTCGACTTTTCTGGACGGCCCTGTACGTATATATTCCTCGCGTTCTTTTATTGTTGCGGCTTCCTTTGCTTCTTTTTCTCCCGCTTCACATATATATATACGGACTTTGACTCGCCGCTATACTCGGATGATTTATGTATTCAATATACCGTGGCGGCGGCGTTATACACTGAATAAATAATCACCGCTGGTAACCCGCGACGTTGTAGAAGCTTCGGGATAAAATTCTTGATTTTATGTGGGATATCGGCTTGCAGGGGCTATTGTGATACTTGCACATTCCGGCTGAGATCTCTGATGCATGCATTTACGTACACGAGTGTAGCTGAGTTTTAGTGAGGAGAGAATAGATTTTGTTATCCGAATGAAAATTTAGCTTTTAATCCCTATGTGAATGTTTATTCAATAATCTTACAAGTACATTATACCAACGACGATTTACAGTCTGAATGCTGTCAATCATAATAACGGTATATAATAGGGTCGATGGCAATTTTGATCAGCAACCAATTAGACTTATACTTTGTGAGCTATACGTTCAAAATTTATTTTAAATGTTAACAACTACATAACTTATTATGACTATATATCTTATACGATCTAACAGCAATTATTTTTCTAAGCTGTGCAGATTGTCATGTGAACTGAATCGTTGTTGTAGGCCAGAGATATTGCGCGGGCTTTAGACTTTTGATTGTCAGGGATTCAAATCGCGATGTATTGCGCGGTCGTTTCTGTCAAACTACTGCCGAGAACTAGTCGTAATTCCAACATGACAGTTATACGCTCGCTTAGAGTCTAAATGATTTTTGGGAAAACTTGATTGAGGATTTATAAGAAAAGAGCTTGGTTATTTTTAGCTTTAATCACCGATGCCTACAGCTAGGTATTCGAGACGATGGTCAACGTTGGATTATTTGTATAAAATTATTAGATTTATGTATACTTGACCTCACTATAGTCTGAATATTTTCATTGTTATACGAGAGGTACACCGAAAACTTGTTCCTGTTTTTCTTCAACCACTCAACAAACAAACTCATAGTACAACGACAACAAATGAAATTACCATATTTCACTGTTACATCTGCGGTAATTTTTCTATTATAATTACAGATCAAATAACTGATGCCTACAACTAGGAGAGATGTTTATCTCAGGCAATAGTCCATATCGCACTTGGTCAATATTTTTTAATTTATTTTACAGTCCAAGTATTTTTATAATAGGCTTTGCAGATTGTATCGAAGATTTTAGCTGTTCGAAATAATAGGGTATGGAATTTTAGTTTGGGGGACGCATATCAGGGGTTTAGAAAGTATTCGGATAGTAGATCGTTTGTTGGGCGGGGGAGGAAGAACTTGAGCCAGTTTTCGATTTTGGCGACGAATGTGACGGCGAATGCGTTGTCTGAAGACAGATGTGGATTTGGAAATGGCCAGCCATTTTCGGGAGACTTGAGCAGCATTCAGCATCAGGGATTGGGTGTCCAATTTAGACAGAATGATTTGGGATATTTCGATGGGTAGTTGGCGAATGATATCGATGCCTCGATGATGAACGCCCATGACGCTCATCAGTTGGCGAAAGGAGTCCATGTTGTTAGCATTTTCGGAATGTTCAGCACTCCTCAAAAGCTAATTTTGGGGTCGTTTGTGCGGGTGGGATTTGCTTTGACCAGTGATTGTTTGAGACACGCAGTAATCGAGCATGCGGTACACCAGCGTGATACCAATAGATAGAAATTAACATTTGTTCTCCCAATCGTCTTCTCCTGGGGGGAAGTCACACGTAGTCATTTCGGCATTTTATTCCCGCGCCCAGAGTGCTCGCTCGCAGTCACAATAGTCCTCTTATCTCGTTTGAAAACTCTCTCGACGTCGACGAAAAAGTAAAAGAAAACCGAGTGAGAGAGTGAACGGAAGCCAGTACGAAGGGGGTGGAAATATTCGCGTACTGCTCCAGCGATTTGTTTTGCATGGGCTCCGCGCACAAAGCCTCGAGCGAGCGCTAGTCATTACAACGTACAATGTCACTCGACGGGCTTTTGTGTATAGGAGCTTGGCCTGCAGGGAAGGGGAGATTGATTGATTGATCGATTCCTCTTTTTTGCGTTGAGTAAATGTCGATGAGATCGGCCGCCTTTCCGACGGAAAGATATAAGAATTTATGGAATTTTAATGCCGCCGAGGAGGCCAATTGGGCTGGGAGATGATGCCGGGGAGCTAGTAAAAATGTAAACAACCTGGCTTTGGATGTAACGAGCTTTGCATCAACTACTCCGGCAGATATTGTCTTATCGATTATTGCAGAAAGCATAAGTACAGATTTTCATAGTTTGTCTACCCACTTGAAAAACACAAGCTATTGTACGAAGTACGTTTCAATTTATCTCAAGCTCGTATAAGAAGGGCGGGAGGGGGCTTCCAACCAAAAATCTCTCGGGCGAGAAATGAAGGCTCCTCGCCTCAGCTACTCGAAATGGTCAATCTGGCTCTAAAAATTCCAGCAACTCGGTTATACGAGCGAGATAAAGAGCCTCGGCCAGCGCGGCGACACCGAGTAAATTTGTTCGGGAAAAATATGACGATATCTCGAGCCACCCGGCCACCAGCCCTCCCTCTCTTGCTCTTCGTTTTTCGAGCTCTAAGACGACGGACGCCAAGTGGCAATCTTCTTCCTCTTTTCCACGAGCAGACACGCGCGCACACACGCAGTCGGGGAGAGGAAAAGTACAGGGTCGAAGTCGTTAATTTTTTACCCGCGCCTCGGCTAGCTCTTGATTGTTTTTTACGGTAGGGCTGTAAGGAGGTATACTTTTTGCAGCTCCGAGCTTCCGCTTCCGGGAGTAGGATCAGCCGGCTGGCGTTTAATAAGTTGGAGGGAGGTTGCGCTCTGGATTATCGCTCTTATTAAGTGATATTTTATGTATAATTCTGAGATGATGGCGGCTCGAGATAATCGGATTCTCTATAATGAGAATCCACGGAAGTTTCTGGCGTTTAAATATTTAGAAAAAGAGAGAGAGAGAGAGTCGCCGAGAGTCGATCTGCCTGACAAGTTGGTTGCGATGAAGCTTTCATAAATTACGCCCCCGCCGACGACACGATTTTCCATACACAGCCACATATCCCGCGGGAAAAAGCAGCGCTCGCTTTGGAAAAGTAAACGGGGTCAAACCGACGCGGCAGCCCTTTGCAGCGCTGTAACCGAAGTTTAATTGAAATTTTCCCAGTGAATCACCTGCGAACAAGCGCGCGCCAACCGACAACGGGAAAAAACGAGCCGCTAAACAAAAGCGCGCCTCATAAGCGACAAAGAAACGGCGAAAAAATAAAAAAAAAATTCTCGCGCGCAAAAAAAGCTCACTCGTATTTCAGCGGTTAGCCTCCGCTCCGGTTCGAATAAAAAAGCGCGCGATTTTTTCCGTCAAGGCGACGGATGTGTCGCGCGTTTGAAAAACGCCTTCCGACGCGCGCTTCCTGAGCCGCTTGTCGTATACACACCTATATATAGCTGCGTGTTCGCGGCTCTGCATGTGCATGTACACGCCGAGCTCTGTGGCTGAAGCATTAATTCAAATTTTCCGGAATTCGGCAACGCCGTTGCGCTGGCGCGGCTATTGTTCGTTTCGACACAATCGTTGCTCTCTGCGCGTATAAAGCTGCGGCAATCTCTCCGGTCTCTCTCGGTGAGAGTTTCTTTTGACCAGACTTTAACGGATTTACTATTATCTATCTTGCGTTCTAGTCTTTGTTTGACCGAATCTTGTTTTGTTCTACTCGAAATCTATCCCGACTCACATCGGTAGTCAAACCTCGCGGTAACAAAGGGAAATCAAAGTAGAAACTGCAATCTATCAGTGGCTGTGAATTTAATTACAAACAAAATAATTGAAAATGATTATGTGAGTCGCGTTACTTATTCAAGTATGATTCCGAGGTTGCATCAGTTGACTCTGACGACTCGGAGAAAAATCATCGACAATAAAGCAAAATACATTTCCGCCGCGTGTCAAATAATAATAATAAAACAGACGATAAACCCCGAAGTAGGTCAAAAACTCGAAAGCTCCAATTTCCCCATATTATTACTTCCTCTTTCTCGCCGAACCACGTGTAAAGAGCATATCGAGAGATCTTTCAATCTCCCGTTCGTCCTTCTCGGCTCGTCATTTTTTCCCCACTTCTCCTTTTCCTGGGAAGCCAACATTTTCTCCTCTAGTCGCGGTCGAGAACTATTTTGTCAATGACGATACACACAGCTTCCTCAGTAGAAGTGAAAAAGTTTTCTCCCCTGATGTGTGCTCGGAGAATTGCTCGATAAGCGCGAAAGTGTGCCGAGTTGCTGAAATTATATTCTCAGCAGCATTCTATATTTTATTTCTTCTCTTAATTTGGACGATATTATATGTAATGTAGGAGCTTCTTTTGAATTCTTCAATTGCCCAATCGTAGGTATAGAATTCTTTTGATACGGAGTCGCTGCGTAGAATATATATATGCTTCATGCAAATTAAGTAATCCTTTGAAAGCTATGCGGGGAAGCTGCTTCCCGGAAAAAACGTTATTAATTTTTTATAATTTTTTTTTCTCCAAGTAGTAAATCCGCAGCTCAGGATGTCCTGATGCGCTTCATGCTTATAATTATGCAAGCTAGCAGTTATGCGCCTTTGAAAAAAACGCTATTTCGGAAAATTTAATTAAATATTGCGTAATAACTTCACATTTTTGATGCAAAGCGCGAAATCCCTGCTAGAAATTAAGAAACGAGGGCAGAGTTCGTTTCAACGCGAATTTTTATATCTATAATTTTTTTTCGCACAGCATGTTTTTAATTGAATCCAGAATGAAAAAGTATTTTTTGAAAAGTGAGACGTTAATTCACACATGTAGTTTCTACGCAGAAAGTAATCTCGCACACGATATATTTGGACACAACATAATTCTCGTGTGCAAGACCGAGTCCTATTGAATATTTCTTTCTTTTCTGTGCACAAATTAAACGCGTAGATTGAGTTTTTATTGAAATTCCTGTTCTTTCTTTGTTATTGTAGTGTATCTGTTCTACCAAAATGAGAATGTAATTTCCAACATTTACGGTGAACGAAAGGATTTTTTGTCACACAATTTGTCCAGATTCTATAATATTCTATATTGTTAACCACTTTCACGAGATAAAACCGTGTTGCAATTCGTTAATCAACTCTTGCACACTACAGAATGTCAAAAGTCTCTATATCCGGAGCAGCATTGCTGAGAAAAATATTCATTGTAAAAAGCATCTAAATATAAACTGAAACTACATCTCCCATTCAAAGTCCTCGGCTCGAAAAACCAAACTTCGATTTCATCCACTTCCAATTAGCATGCCAACACACAGGCACTTGAGGAGCAAAATCAGCGAGGCGCAATTCGCTTCTTTCCCCCGGCATTAATTGGATAGGAATTCGATCGCGGCTGCAGGAAATTCCTCTCTCAGCCCTCACAATCACGCTCGACGAGTCTTATCGCAAGAACGTACACGAGCGCACATATGTACTCGCTATATCTTATGAATTCGTAATTGTCATAAATGTGCGCCTATGCAGCGACGAGCGCGAACTGCGCCGGTGGTCTCATTAACGCGAACGAACGAGCGAGCGACGCCCGACGACGGTTGGATGGCTACATCCATCCATTGCTGCGAGAGACAGAGATGGAGAGTAGAAGAGATGAATTGATTGATCGCGCGGACGCGCCATTGTACTGGAGCGCACACGTACGTGTCTGCGTAGCTGTGAATTTAACGAGGAGCGATACTTACGAGGATGGAAAAATTGAGAGAGCAGCCGTGTTAGATGTTGTGCTAGAATTTCAAGAGCTTTGGGAAATTGCTGCTTGCGATTTGCGTACGAATTAACTCGATTGTAAGATTATTGGGTCATTCGGTTAGTCAGGCGTAGAGTGTTTCATTGAACCGGTAGATGCGATGTACTATTTATGAAATGACGCGTACGGTTCAAAATAGGTATCATAGCTATTCTCACGATCTTTAGAACGCAGAACTTTATCTTTTTTTAATATCGCAATAGTGAATGTCCAAAATTAATTCGGCTTTTGAGATTTTTTAGAAATAGGTGAATTTTTTATGTAGAAACATGCTTACAACGCTAAAATGTATATCTATGCAAAAATAATATTGTTGATGGACGTGTGCGCTCTTAATTAATTTATTTTTCTTCAATTTACTGAATTTTCTTGAACACGAGTATGTGGATTTTTTATGTTTAAGATTTTTAATATGCAAATTGCGTGCGATAATTATGGGCGGGAATGAGGGTAGGATAAGTTTCGTGCGAATGACGCAACGACTAATGCGAAATAATTACTTAAGCGCAAGTAGTTATCTTTGAAGGAGTTAGCGAGCGTTTCCACACGTCGGCAGACGCTTCCCCATAAGATAAGAGTGTCGTAAATTCATATCAGAACAGCAGTTCGCAGTTTCCAAGTATATTGCGAAATAATATTCACAAGTATTCATATACTATTTCGAAATTATGCGAATCGCAGCTGCACCGAAGTAATTAGTGCACTCGCATCAGCTAGAAGCGTTGCTTATTAAAATTTTCAGTAATTTTCTTTCTTCTTGACTTTCATATATATACAAGGGAATTCCGAGAGTTTCAATATTCATTATCGATAAGTTGAACAGGAGAAATTATTCCGAGTATCTTTTATCAGCAAAAATTATTTTTCCCGTTATTCATACCGACTAATATAGAACACTGATGAATATGCAATATTCGTTGTATATACGTTCAGAGATTTTACAACAAAAATTTATCATCCCGAAAGTTACCGCTTCGAAATTTCTTTTTGGTAGAACAAAAATTAAAAACTCGTATTCCGTGTCGGAAGATAACGTTTTCGTTGCTGCAGGTATATTAAACACAGAGTACTAATTCCGCGTTATGGTTTATTAAACAATTTGACTGTTTCCAAGTGCGATGTTATTGAGCACGATTCCATCAATATACTCGGAGGAAAAAAATTTAGTCCACGTCAGGAGAGCTGCCGGCAAGCTCGTTAAAAACAACAATCACGACCATTAACCACCATAAGAGAGAGAAATCCTCAGCCCTCATCGGCTCTCGAGGCGAAACTAATAAACGAAGTAGGTAGCAGCAGCAGCAGCACTGGCTCGAGCAAAGCGAAAGCTGCTGAGGATGAAGGAGCGAGCGAGAGAGAGGGTATATAGAATCATCCGAACGCTATCAATCACGGTATAATCCGACTTTCTTTCGCGTCGCAACATTTAGACGGCGAGTTATATGACAAGAAGGAGGAGAGGCGGAGAGGAGAGAAGAGAGTTGCGAGCTAAGAATTTAGTTTGCTGAAACGGAAGGCCTGGGCTGTAATGAGTTTCCTATTAGATTTGGCCGCTCCGGTTGCCATGACGACCAACCAGCTCTCTCCGAAACTTTCAATCCCTCCGAGCCTCTCTCTTCTTCGTCTTCGTCCTCGAGCATTCTTCCTTCCCCTCGTCTTTCTCCTCCTTATCTTCTCTCTCCCGTATAGCCTCGTGCGCCGCCGCGCAACTCTAATGCAAAACGTAACGAGTTTCGCTTGACTCGCAGCATCCCGCAACAGCTAAAGCGATGTGTACGGCCTATCTCTCCCTCCCGCGTTTTTCTTCGCACGGCCGCTTTGCTTTACGCGCGCAAAGTGTACCGACACGGCTTACTTCTGCCCTGGTGCAAGCGTTTTATCTAATCGCTCGCGCGTTTCTGCGTCTTTGCTTTACGAGCACGCGGCTTGAGTACACAACAACACGAGCACTGCTAATGCTCGTTTTATTAGTCGGCTTTCACTGCGCTCTTATTACCTAACGACTCTCTCTCTCTCTCTCTCTCTGTTGCTTTATCAATTTATACTGGGATAAACTGTATCGTACATCTTCAAACGCGAGCGATAACGCCGACGCGGGCGCGCGCATAAACGGCTACCTATAAACGCGCGAAAACCACCCGCAGCATTCAAATTTCCCGGGGAAAGAAAGCCATAACAATCGAGTGGAACGATGCTCCCACAAATATTCGCCTAATCTAATCCAATATCCCGTTGTCTCCTTTTCGCTTCCGGCAAACGCTCTCCTCTTTCGTGTAAAAAGCTGTCTCAAAACACACGTCGACGTTCGTGTATATAATACACGTTTCATTCAGCTGCTGCGCGCAAAACTTTGGCACTTGGGAAGGAAATTATTGCCCTGACTGATGACGAAATTAAGATTCTACCGAGCTGCTCCAAGGCGAAATGTTGGCTGTTCTATATCGAGTTTATTATACTACGAGTTAGTTTGCAAGTTTCCCTATCATTGTGTTTTTGCCTCTGTCACTTGCGTCGGGCGAATTTTCGAAATAATATGCATTTTTTGTGCCGACTTCCACTGCGTTTTCCTCGTTCCACGAGAAAGTTCGCCATTTGCAGCGAGAAAACGTGTAAAATAAATGTTTACAACAGTCATCGCGAAAAAGAGACGGCGTTGCGACTGACGCGAGCGACGGTAAAGTTTCGCTGCAGGTACGCCGTTTAAAGCTTGGACATATTTGGCGCGTATACGAGAGAGAGAGAGAGAGAGTCGTCCGACCAAAAGGCGACTCGGACTACTTAGGGAGAGGGAAACGGCCTCTCTCTCTCTCTCTCTGTGTTTACCGGCGTTTCTTTTCTTCGCCGGCGAGTTTTTGCGCTTTTCCGCAACAACGGCAATCGCACGATTCTCGAACTTTCCGAGAGGGCAGTTTTCGTCGAGATTGCACCGGCTAAAGGGAAATCGTTCGTTATGGCTGCGAGCTTGGAAATTCGAAGGGAGGTATAGGATAGCTTTCTTTTTCGGGCTATACCGCATTGAAAATCGCTGTTCTTTACGGCTGTGCTTCTATACCCAACTGCTAAGACTTAAAGAAATAAACGGTATAAATTGAAATGCAATTTTTGTTCCAACAGCATACCAGTAGTGCAGGCGAATTAATTTGAAGCAGCAAGAAAAACCGCCCGGTAAGCAACCGCAGTTATTTCTCGAGGCTGACACAAGCAAGCGAGCGCTGCTCGAAATTTAAATTACCCTCGAGCGACAAAAAGATAGCGCATACAGTGGACATCAGGGCTAGTATACGCACATATACATCCCCTACAAGCATGACTTACCCAAAATGCCGAGTCTGTAGTTGACGGTGACGACGACGAGTCCACCGTAGCTCGCCAGGACCGAGCCATCGTAGGGGTTACCGCTGTTCCACTCGTAGCTCTCGCCGTGCAGGAAGACGATCACAGGGTACCTCTTGCCGCCGCTACTCCTCGCGCCTGCTGTAAAATAAATCAAGTTTAATTTATTAGTCAATGCTGACCCTTTTTTTATAATGACCTGAATAAGGATTGATTATACTGTTTATAATGTGAGCGAGAATAATTTTGAGTATAAAGGAACTACATTTCAATGCCCCAGAGTCCGCATTCGTATAATTTCCCCCAATTTTCCTTATGAATCACCACCGCGTAACACTTCATTTCTCAATTAATTAAGTCGGCCCTATAATACATAACAGCGGGGGCTCGCAATTTAATGAGCTGAAACATCGCCAAAGTTCGAGTCTTCGTGTTCCAGCACAATTAAAATGCATCGAGCGTCGAGAAGTAAGTAATTAAGTCGCAGCAACATTGCAATTTCCAGTCTCTCTCTCTTTTCGCGAAACTTCGGCAATGCAGCTCGAATAATATACAAAGTGGCTACTTGACGAAAAATGAATGGATCCGGACTTTCAAAGTAACTTGTTCAAACGCAGCGAGCGCTCTCGAGATTCTTTCGCAATCGAAAAGCATCGCGGCGATACAAAGTATAAGCAATTCAATCGCGAGAGTAGGTACGGAAGAAAAAAAGGGGGAACAGAGTTGCGAGAGCTTCGCGGAACTAATTTAATCGCTCACGAGTCGATGGAATTACCGGGATGTTCGAATATATATATACATATAAGCTGCTTCGTTTTTCAGGGTGTGCGTGCTTGCGTGATGACGTATTGCCGACGTCGTCGCTTCTTTGAGCGCGAACGTAAACTTTTCGATATCGATGGAATTCATATCTTATATCGCGCTGAGCCGCCGAGAGCAAGCAAGAGGTCTACTGCGATGACGCTTTTTTATTCTTGTTTGCGAGAAGCCGTCTGCTGCGTGTGAGCTTATGGATCGCGGTGTCGAGCTTCCGATGATGCGGCTTGAATTACTTTATTACAGATAGTGCGCGCATATCGCTATGGGCTTACGTTTCAGTTTATTTTCTTTATTTGTCTATGTATTTTGTGGAGTTATTTTATATCTTGGCTCCGCAACTTTGAGAATTTGAAGAATTTTCTTCAGATATATATTTTATAATAATAAACTTTTCACCATACGCCAACTTTCGGCCTCTAGCGGATTACCCGATATTTACATATACTCTTATCAACTATCTCGATATAATTACCATTCACATCACATTAACCCTTAGTTGACATACTTGTTTGCCTAATGGTTGCATGGTTTTCCATTGCTTACAAAACTTGTCATGACCAATTTTTTAATAAATTAGTACAGGCAAACCATTTCCTTTTGCATTATTATGTATAAAATTAATTCGAATAAATATAAAATCTGCAGGCGAATATAAAAAAAACTACTTTTATTGCTCTGGGGTGTGTTGTACCCTAGTGTGTCAGACAAGGGTTAAATGATAATATCAACATGCAATTATAAATAATACAAGAAATATTGCTATGCAATATATGGGCCATTGATGTTCGTGTCTGGCACATAGAAGAGTTCGCAACTGTATACTATATTAGATAAAAATAAATTAATTCCTATAATAATATGATAACATCATGTTTATTTTTATACAGGCTTACATTATTCTCTGCGACTAAGAATGGAGCCATCCCCCGCAATACAGCCAATTTCACAAACGCATCCGGGATAATGCGCCGAAAATTCCATTATATACCCCGTTTACAATTTCGAGCCCGGATAATAAGCAGTCACGCCATCACGATCTCCCATTGTACTCCTTAACGCACTATATACCAACGCGCATTCATTCCGCCTCGAATTGTTGACCTATTAGGGGGCTTTAATAGCAATCGTTTTCCGCAATAAAACGATGCCTATGTAGTCCTCTCTCTTCGCCCACAAAAAAAAAAAAAAAAATGCTAGATGACAATGGTGCTGCTGGTGAGATCTCATTTCCCATGGATACAATGAAACGCAATTACAGCCGGCCGCGCTACAATCGATTCCAAGCGCGCCAAGAGAGAGGGAGTACAGCTCATAAACAGCTCGTTCATCCGTGTCGTAAATATAACGCGCTTTCCCGCGGAATTTGAATTGCGTAATGCTCTATATATTGTTGATTAATATACGCAGTACGCCGCGCATTAGATAGATATTATATATCGCTCTGATGGATTAGAAATCGCCGTAATTGCCTTCCAATTATTGTAGCCATTTGTCAGAGCGATATCAGCCTGGGCGAAAAAATTCTTTTTCCCGTTAACTGCACACACTATAGCTGTAGCAGTTTGTTTCTCTACTGCGCCAGAAAAATCCTGGCTGACGCATCAGCTACTTAGATGTAAATTAATATTATACGAAGAGAAACGGCTTTGCGCACGTTGACAGCGGTGTACGGCCGCAAGTATAGAGGTGGGCAGTAATTGAATCGAGACGACGAAGCGAGTTCGGTTTACATGCGGTGCAGCCGGTAATTAGTACAGGACACGCCGAATCGTTTCCGCGATTGCAAATTGCCGAAATCGCGACTCATGGAACGAGAGGATATGTAAGGCGCGGGAAGCGGAAGAAGCAATTTTCGAGATTTATGGAGGGACGAGAGAGGCTTGTAGAGAGGAACTAATGGCTCGACGCGGCTGAAGTTAGCGATGAATTGGTGCCGCTTGTTTTCTGTCGTCAGCGGGGTGAGCCAATTTTTCTCTCTGTGAGATATCTCGTTGAAATTGCGACAATACTTCGATACATATCTGCAAGCTGAATTTGGTGCATTGTCCGGTGTTTGAGACACAAGAACATTTTGCCTTTTCACACGACAAAACTATTTTTCAAAAATCAAAAATTCGCCATACCAACGAATAGGTCATGAAAAAATATAAAGTTTAAAAAAAAATTTGACCCCCACAACCCCCGGCAATATAGAAAAAAAGCTACATGAAAATTTCAACCCTAAAAGGCGAAATATTTCGTAATACCACAAAAAATAATTAAAGCACAACTGTACGAGGTCCCTACAAAGCTCAAATTGAAGCTCGTAGCAAATGCAGTCGAAACAAATTATTTTTAATTGGCAGCTATAACCCCTAAGTCAAGATTAACAGAAGATTGACCGACTCACCCCCGTAGTACTTTGCGTTTTAAAGTGTCTTGGCACTCTTTTGTCTAAACTTTCGAGGTGCCTATCGAAAGCTAGTATCAAAACGCAATGTTACGCTGCACCCCTGATTGGGAGCCACCCCTTGAAGGGGTATAAAATCTCTAAGTTTAGATTTCTTTGAAATCAGGTATTTGCGCCTTGCCACCCTACTACCCCTTGGCACACTCTTTGAGGGTTCGATCACAGCTCAAATTGAAGCTCGTAACAAATGCATTGCTCATAGATAAAAGTGTTCACGACAATAGGCTGGCAACAAAGTCCCCATAGTAAAATTAAAAAAAAAGTTATAATTTTAATTTATAAATTTAACTGATTTATACCATAAAGATAACAATTTGAGTGCTTCATGGATAACCTATGAGGCGACAGGTCGGCAAATGTTATATACACATTACACAGGTATTTGTTAATCAAACAAGAATCCATTACAACTACATTCGTGTTAGTCGGTTCCATCAGCGTTTCATTAACTGTTAGGTAAGCGAACTAAACTGTATCCAACTATACGCAGCAGAGGTATCTCTGAATATTACACCGCGTGCCTTACAATTACGAGTTTCCCGGTTCGTCAAAGTTCTGCACTACTTATACATACATCATCTGATGAGAAGCCAAAGACCAAGTAAGAAGAATAATACACGTATTCACTTCAATCTATCTCTCGTAACTTAATATACACCACATCACAGCGACGAGTCGAGTATAAGTCGCTCCAAAATAATAAAAATAATAGACCGCAATGGAATTCCTCCCGTTCCATCAGAACAAACTAGATCCCCTACTCGAAGAAAATTATTCGAGTTCCTCTCGGGTTTAACGAACCCCTGCGCCATAAAAGCCGCACATAACCGCTTCCGCGCAGCATCATTCCATCGCACATATTGATTCAGCCACATACATTAACAGAAAAGTCTCTTCCCCTCAAGAACAAAACAAAAGAGTCTCTCCTATATATTTATACAGCACACAGTATAGCTGTACGTTCAATCAAAAAATATCCGGATAATCGATCGTAAAAAGGTGGCTCATCATCCACAATGTAACAGAACAAATCCGACGAGAGAGAGAGAGAGAGAGTTACTCCGGATAGATAGATAGACACGACGTACACGTACATATATAGCTGGAGAACTACTATCGCGTATACTATACTTGTACGAACAACATCAACAGCAGCGGGGGCTGCATCGAGCCCGCGTTTCTCGTCAATCTCGCGGCCTCCCAAAGCAGATTGCGGTCGTAGTAGTCCTGTTTCTCCTCGTCTTCCTCGTGTTTGTATATGTGTATATACATATATACACATTTATCTAGGAAGGGAGAGAAGCCGGACGGATGGATCCGGCCACAGTAAAGTTAGGCGGCTCGGTAACGATCTTATTATCGCTCCCTCTCGGCTTAGAGGATGAATGATCGCGAGGACTAATGGCTTAGCCACCGGATGACCCGCTGATATTCCAGAGCTGCGCGTCTGTATGTATATGTATTTATATGCGGTGAAGCAAAAAAAAAAAAAACGGCAGTAATCTCGATATCCAGCGGCGCAAGAGACTATTATACAGACCTGGACGAAATGACAAAATCTCGACGTGCTGCACACAGGGACGTAGTGGGCAGTATAAAACTCCGCTGCAGATTTGAATGAGAGCCAGGTTTATGTGCTTGGCCCGATCAAAGAGTAATGAAAATTTCATTCGATCGCCGTAAAGATGCGATAAAAGTTTCCGCTGCAGCTGCGTGATGGCTGAGGACACGCGTGTAGTTTAGTGTATATACGCACGTCGAATCTCCCATCGTATATTCTAAATAGGCGATCTCTCTCTCTCTCTCCATTAGATTGTCATTCAGATTATTGCCTCTGCTCCAGCGTTGTAGTAGTATACCTACTCGAGGAATACACTACAGTAGCGAGGGCTATAATGCAGAAAATTTTCGGATATAAACACGTGCAAAAGGGACGTGATGAATACGTGATAGTTTGTCGGTGAAATTCTTCTGATCCCTCCGCGCATCTGCAGCGAGTGTATGTGTGTGTGTGTAATGAGGATGACTTTTTCTTTGTCAAGCGAGAGAAGAGCGTCGAGGATATCACGTACGCGTGCCAAGTGTGTGTTTTTCAGCACACATCAGCTATATATATGGGAGAGAGCTGGAGGGTCTCGTCGCGCAAGAAGATTCTAATCTCCGTGAGATTATCTCGGTGTAAAATCCAAAGTGGGTTGCCATAAATTCATATGACATGTGCACGTAATGGTGAGTTATTTCATTTGCATGCTTTTAAGCCTTAGTTAGGGACTGGAGGCTGGGAGAGCACGAGAGCGCAAGCTCGATGCCAAGTTCTGTTTGGCACTTCCGAACAACATAAAGGCCGAATTCTGGGTTAGTGCGGTTGCAAACATCGAGCTGTTGTGCGCGGCTGCACATTGTTCCTGATTCTGATGCTGCTGCTCCTGCTGCTGCACCGCGGTGCTGATGATGTGGATCGATGTTTAACTTGTATATAAAAGGAGAATCGAACAATTATTGCGCTTCGTAACGAAATTGCATAGTCTGCTGTATTATTTTCGTCCGACCCGAAGACATGATGAAACGATATCCACTGACACCTTTACGCTTCGTATATTCCAAATATAAACAAGAGACTCTCCGAGGTCACGATGAAAATTTCAAACGTTCCCATTTAGGGGAGATGCACCCAGTATGGCTATTTTTGAGTTTCCAGCTTCCACCAACACATGCCGCTAGTTTAGGTCGCTTATCTGTAGGTGTATCAAGCATATTTCGTGACCGATATTTTATGTTTATCATAGCAAAAGTTACAAAAGAAATAAGTAATTTGTTAATTTCAAGCGTGTCAGAAGTTATTGTACGAAGCTCACCCCTTTCGTCCTACGTACGCTTATGTCTGTCTAATAATTTTTGTGCAAACTGTAGGCCCTTTTCCCCAGCATGGCTAACGGGAGTATGCCCCAGTAAAAATACAAAAATGATTTATAGCTAAAAATAAGCATAGTAAGAGCAAATTTTTGCAAACTCGTAAAATAAACGTTAGACACTTACGCAGATAACTTTTTTTAAAGTTTTTTTCGGGTCCAATCCACTTTAAAAAATTATCTAAGGAGCACATTAAAATTATAAATTTTCATCTCGTCAATAAAAAGTTACGTCAAAAATAGCTATGCGGGTAGCCGTATCTGCTCTGTCTACTTCCCCAGCAGTCATAGGGAGCAGTACACAGAATGCAAAAAGAAGAGCGCCAAAACCAACCCAGCCGCATCACAGAGTAATGACAAAGACATAGCGTTGCGCCCACAATGAGTGTGTGTGTGTATCTGAGAGAAAGAGAGAGAAATATATATTAATTTCTCGCGCGCGAATGTCCAGTTGGCGGGTCACTTCCGGCCGACATTCGACTCTCGGTCAGTGGCGTTGGACCGCGCCAGCTGGCGAGCGAGCTTCTCTCTCTCTCTCTCTCGCCATCTGACTGCGGGTCGCGAGCTTGTCGCTCGATTCGTTGACAATGAGCGAGTTATTGGCCGCGGCCAGCCGTCACGTGCATGGCTTGTGATTTGTACGATTCCCAGAGAGTCCGAGGAAAAACCACGGATGTCCTCGATGCTACCATTTCTTATACGTCGCTTATATTATATACACGCGTGCTCTTCTTGAGCTGTTTATTTTCGAATAACTATAACGAGAGTACCCGAGCTGTATGTCACTGAATAAATAACGGGATGAAACCGACCTCTACTGGATGTAACGTGAGAAAAGGGCTTTAGCTGAATAGGTATACCGTAATTAATTGTGAAAATTAATATAAAAAAGTTGATGATTTTTTAAAATCTATACAGGGGAATGAAACTAAAACTAATGAACTACATTGTTTAATGGAATAATATTCTGTTACATACGACGTCGAATTTCGAATTTGATTGAAAAAATATCAGGTGTCATCTTATGCGTAACAGAATATTATTCCAAAAACAAATAGAACTTTACATTCTGACGATACATGATATTTTTTATGTGAAACATCTAATGACGCGCTACGGGAGTAAACAAAATCTTGGCTTGGCAACGTTTCGAAAATTAAATAGGAAACAATTCATTTCTTTATAGCAAATATTTGACGAGCAGAAATTAACGACAACGTGTGTATTTTCGAATATTTTAATATATTCAGAACTTATATAGACATAAAAATCAAGTGGTATGTGAATAAATATTTGAAGGATGTATGTGACTTTGTGGCAATAATTTTTTAGGGGACATTAAATTTAAATTCACATACATGCTTTAATTTTTGTATATTATTATAGAATATAATAATGTAAATGTGTAGAAATAATATTCAGATTCTTTATATAAATAATTTTGCTTCTAAATATTTGTATTTATTTCTATTCGGTCGTCTTACCCTGATGTATCCGTTGATCATTAATGTGTTCGTTTGCTTGAGCTTTGAATTAAAAACTTGAATAATATATACGAAGAATTTTATATTAAAAATCAGTAAATACCAAAACAATTTGTCGATTCCAAGCGGCAGAGCAGCAGAAATAAAAAATTATGCCACTCCAGCTTGAGCGAGCAGCACGTCCACGTGCGTATTAATTCAGGATTGTCAACTTATGAGAATGCGCGGCGGACTTCGAAACAAAACGATGCTCTGGAGATTCTATTCACGGCATAGTCATATACCTGTTATGAGCATCTCCATTTTTTGTTTAAAGATTTATACACGGAGAAAAATATTTGAGTAGTCCCATAATTTTGTGACTCGACGATTTTTTGAGTACACGCAACGTTTTCCGTGAGTAGGGAATAATACCTTTGAGCATGCTCTACTCTTTTTCGAGTACGCTGTACTCTTTTTTATATAAGAAGATGCATAACCTCAAAATCTGGCACGTAGAATGGAAGTCCTGTATACAATTAAAAACAATAACTTTTACTATAAACTAAGTTTTTACTATATATTTTAAGCATTTTTATCACGAATGAATACAAATTTTTTAATTTTTCAATAATAACCAACATAGTAAAAACAGTGAGTTACTGCTACTTATAAACAAGTAGAGCCTACCCTTTTCGTATTTACGATTTGCTTTTAGGTACTGTCTACCCATTCAAGTTAAGGCATTACCCAAATATTTTTCTCAGTGTACCTTTCTTCACCTCTTACGAGATTTCTGAACTGGAAGTGGAAAAAAGAAGAGAAGTAGAGAGCAAAAAAATTGAGAAATTATCGCAATAGTACATTACGATACAAGTGACCTAAGTAGCACTTTTTTGCACGGCGTGAGGTTTAATTACGCCGTGCAGAAGTTTTACTTAGGTTACGAGTATCGTATAGAATTTTATAACACAGCCTACCTAAGCCCGCTGTCACGCCTATCCGTGTCATAAGCAGTCCTGTTTTGCACCGTGAGGTTATCGCACGAGCGTAGCGGGTG
>UCOJ01001454.1:0-29825 GCA_900474305.1 Cecidostiba fungosa
CATATATACAATCACATTGATGCACGACGCGCCATCTAAAAACTTCTAACAGAAATAATGGCTATACAGGACTGGCCTGATTGGCCACACGAACGATCAATCACAAAACGAATAGAACTACTCCAAGATGGAGCGATCGAAACTTTCAGATAGGATCCGGGTGGTAGACACAGATCTTTTTCTGGGTGCCCATATACGAAGGCAATATATACAAATAAGAAGAACTACGACCACTCGAGAGAATTTCTTTTATTATTTTTGCGATTTTCTACAAATTTTATGATTACCTTTACTATATTTTCAATTGCTCATAACATATTAGTGCTCATATGAGTGCTCATATGATAACTTCGACCGCAATTCTCGTGTGAAGATCATATGAGTGTTATATGATATATCGCGAGTTTCCATAAAATAAATAATCATAATACTTACTCTATACCACGCTGTAATGTTTACTAGATTTTTTTTTACTACTGCTGCTTTGGAGGATACTTTTAGGATTTATTTGTAAATAAATATTATAATAAAAACAACTCACACTGAGCCATTGTGATCTTTGATGTCTTCAGATTTAAATTATCGTTGTAACTTACGCATCCTCCTATGTTTTATTTATTATTATTCGATTACATTTAGTATATTTTATTAAGATTAGTATATTACGCCTCTAGGGAGGTAAAGTATTGGCGAGACCATAGCACGTGGTAAGCACCATTTTAACTCCCGTGGGCAGTATACTATTTTTCTCAACAACAGGCCGAAAGTAGCACATGTCATTTTGGGCGCCGGGAGGAAATGCGATACTTTCGTCCCGGTGTTGCGAAAATACTAATTGTAATCGTTTAATAATAATTAAAACATTTGGGGATGTGTAAGTTATAATGACTATTTTAATCTGACGATATTTCCATTCTAATACTTATTTAAAAATAAATTCTAGAAGTATCCTCCAAAGCCGTAGTAGTAAAAAATAAATCTAATAAACATTACAGCGCGGTATAGAGCAAGTATTATGATTATTTATTTTTATGAAAACTCGCAATATATCATAAGAAACTTATATGATCCTCATATGAGCTCTCATACGATTATTTTCAGTCGGGAATACTCAAACTTTATCTCCAACATTCCGATTTTACGCATTGCTGCGAACATTAAAATCGCTTTTTCTCGAAAACATGAAAAAGTCACTTAAGTCGTTATTCCGGGAAGCCACAGATATAGACATACAAAAAGTTTCTACCTCCATCTTAAAAACATGTGATAGTCACCTTGTACTAATACAAAATTCTGTCTTTCTGTTACCCTCCCTGCTGCGATAGCAATTCACAATGTGTGGACAAGTAAGTTAACAGATCTGTATCAAAGTTATTGTTCGTTTGTGTTTATTACGCACAAGTATACTTTTCCTAGTGGAAATTAATTAATTGTTCTGAAAATTGCAATGAGGCAAAGAGTAAAATTTTTTACTTACCTAGCGGCGAGAAGCGCCAATTTCCCGACCGTTGCGCGGGCGGGAATTGTCACTTTCCACTCGCTAGGCAAGTAAAATCGTATACACACCACGGGAGGAAATTTGGACAGCCCATATCTCGTGTTTGCCGCCCTCGCCTTCGGTTCGGGTGTCAATTTACACGAGCCATGGACTGTCCAAGTTTTTTCCTCCCTAGGTGTGTAATATACTATTTTAACAAATTTAGATATAAATTTAGAAAGTATAGGCATTGTTAAAAATGGCACGTTGAATGTACACCCATCATATTTTCGGATATATTAATATGATGGATATACATACATACATACATACATACATACAAATACATTAAAGGTTACTCGCAAGTATATTGTAGAGAAAATATAAAACAAAAAGAGCAACAAAAGATACTTATAATGTAACGCATTACTATATGCATGACGACTCATATGTCAATATTTTTTTTTCTTTTTGTGTGTTACTACTAATCTTGGTTTTGGTCAACTATTATATTTTTGGCGCAATACAGGCAGATTTTAATGCAGCCAATTCAAAAAATCAAAAAATATACTTTTTTTAAAACATTCTGTATCTAACAAATGATTTTTTATTGTCGACAGTTTTTGTTTAGATAATGCGCAACTAGGTCTGCACGTTGCCACTTAATAGCACTATCCGTCTATTTTAAAAATATCGAAAGATTGTAGAAAATTGTTATTGTTGCAGGACCATTATACCTTAGCGGTAATGCACGTCGGTTCGCCGTCATGCGGCATGAACGCCGCTGTGCGTTCTTTCGTGAGAAACTGCATTTACCGTGGTGACAAGGTAGTAGATTAAGGATAGCTGATGAGCTGTGATGCCAGCTAATCGGAGGGGGGAAGGCATTTTATCAGAATGCTAAATTTCAAGATGGATATTTTTTTTAAAAAATTGTGATTCCGAAATGAAAAGCATACAGATACTTTAAAAATGTTGTTATCATAAACAATAAAAGCAGGATCTAAAATAGTAGAGATATCAAAATTCATAAAAATAAATCTCCAAAACACTATACGAATGCTTATATTTAACTATTTTTAGAAATTAAGCATTGGAACTCAAAATATTTTGCTCTTTGATATCAAGCCTTAACTTAGAAAAGTTAAATGTTTTTACGTGTCTGTGTGAACATTTTTCTGAAATTTTTACTGTCTGTTTTTATGATAGTTCTTTTAATTTACATTTCTACCTTTTTGTAATTATAAACTTTCAATTTCGTAGTTAAAAAATATTACATTCTGTTATATAATTTCTTTAAAAATGTCCATCTGAAAATTTAGCATTCTGATTAAATACCCCCCCCCCCCCGCCCTCCCATAGCTAATCATGTCGATAAATTTATGAATCCTATGTTCATATAGGTATATGGTATTATGGATGGTGTTCTGGGTTTGGCGACGGGCAAGTTGAAACTCATGGATTGGCCCTCAGTTACGGGTTGGGTCGCTCAAGGTGGTGCCTATCTGGGTACCAAACGAGCTCCACCCAAGGATGAGCAGCTTCCTCTCATTGCTCAGAAATTGAAGGAATTTGGAATTCAGGCTCTTCTTATCATTGGTGGTTTTGAGGTAATGCATTACTAGCCATCAGAATACAACGTCCATCATTCACATGCATTTCTGCATAGGCTCTTTCTTACCTCTTAATATTTGCTTCTTCTTTCTCCGGTAGGGTTTCCAAACCGGTCTTAGCTTCTATAACGCCAGAAGTCAGCATCCAGAGTTCCGCATCCCTATTGCCATGATTCCAGCCACTATTAGTAACAATGTTCCAGGAACGGAATTCTCTTTGGGTTGTGACACAGCACTCAATGAAATAACTGAGGTATAAAGAATTCAGTATTATTAGTAACGCGCAAAGGATCAGGAAACTCAGAATTAACTATCCATCTTTGTTTGTTTATTTATATTAATAATATATATATATATTGTTTTGCAATAGATTTGCGATCGTATAAGGCAGTCTGCTCAGGGTACGAAGCGCCGCGTTTTTATCATAGAAACTATGGGCGGCTATTGCGGTTATCTTGCCACCCTGGCGGGTCTAGCAGGTGGTGCCGATGCAGCCTACATTTTTGAGGAAAAGTTCAACATCAAGGATCTTAACCAAGACATCATCGCGATGGCTGCTAAAATGTCCGAAGGAGTGCAGCGCGGTCTGATTCTGCGTAATGAGAGTGCTAACTCCAATTACAATACCGAGTTTATGCAAAGGCTCTTCACTGAAGAGGGTAAAGGACTGTTCAGCTGCAGAATGAATATCATTGGACACATGCAGCAAGGTGGTTCGCCCACTCCATTTGATCGTAATTTGGGTTAGTCATTGATTTTGTTCGCTCGAAATTTAACGTGAATCTGCATCTACCATTCAATATCTTCTTTCCATTCCCCTGCCACTGCAGGTACTAAGATGGGAGCCAAGGCTGTGGAATGGTTTACAGAGCGATTGAAGAAGGATACCACAGCCGATGGGCAGACCATTTCGAATACTCCTGATAGTGCTGTAATGCTGGGTATCGTCAGGCGTCAGTACAGATACACGCCGTTCTCCAACTTAATTGATACTACAGATTTCGAGTAAGCTTATTCTTTTGTATATATTTTTTTTACTTTGACATTTATTCTATCTGATTTGTTGTCAAGCTATCTTATATATTTTATTGACGCTGCATAGGCACAGAATCCCTACATATCAGTGGTGGATGAAGCTGCGTCCACTACTTAAAGTATTGGCAAAGCATGAGTCAACCTACGAGGAAGAGGGTCTCTACATCACGGTCGAGGAAATGGACAAGGATAATGACGCACCCCTGGTTTAATAGGGTCGTCAGCAGATGCAACAATTTTTCCTAGACAGTATTCCGTCTCTCTCTCTCTCTCTCTCTAATTATTTTTTCTCAAGTCTTAATCGTTTTTGCAAAGATGAAAAGCCCGTCAAAACTTGGATAATTTAATAATAATTACAAAAAAAATTATGCAACAAATGATGAATCCTAAAAATGATGGCTTGTTGTGAAAAACTAGATAATAAAAAACTCGTTTATGTTGTTCTCGAACGCGCAGAATGAAGTGCTGGTCACTTCTTCTCTGCCTTTAGCACGCAAGTAAAACGTAAATAAATTTTATCAAAGTTATCTCTCTACTATACAAAATACGTTATGTGTATTCAAAGAAACAAAAGCAAATAATTAAAACACGTGCAGTGCACGATTTTGTTTGAAGAAAGTGAAAAAAGAATACACAAGTAAAAGAAACAACCTGATACAAGTGTTTTGCACGCTGGTCGCGGCAGCAGTAACACAGGATAGAAAGAGAGGGAGAGAGAAATAGCAAAGTTGAATTTTTTCACTTGTGTGCACTGGTCAAGGATGAAAAAGTTACTTTTAGATAAATTAAATGTACCCATAATCCTTCGGGGACGTACTTGAATGAGCTAATGTTGTTAACGCGATGGTGATAAATATATAAATGTATATTTTCAAGTGTGACTAACAAATCGTGTATTTTTATTAATTAATAACAGCAAGATAAATATTTCATGTCAATGTAAGGTTTATAACCTAAAAGACGTTTTAAAAAATGGATTAATGATTTTTTTTCAATTTTATTTCTGAAAATTATTTTATATAAGATTTTTTTGCCTGGTAGATCATAACATTTTTCAAATTTTAACTTTTTACCACCTGTTCACGTATACAAATGCAAGGACGAGCATTAGTTATTAAATATACTCATCCGATTTTCATAGATTTATTCACTTGATGAACCTTGATAACAAGTAATAATTATAAATAGTAGTGCATACCTTTTAGTCATGTAGCAGTGCAGTGGCCTCGTCCCCGAAGGGTCTCGAATATAGATACAAAAAGCAGCTAACAGAAAATAAACTAATTTCATCGAGACGTCAGCGTTTGGTAAGAGGAGAAAAAAGTGTTAGAATTCTCCCGACTTAGCGCGCGTGTTTTGAGTCACTTCGAGGCTTTAAAGGCTATTTGGAGATATATACTTGTCTACCTCAGAAAGTCGACTAATCAATATGCGATCGCTCGATAGAAGAAATCGGCGCGACCTTCCGGCCGCACCCGAGCTGTCATCACGATGTCGATCGTGCATAATTTCGAGCGTTATTTTTTGTTGATTGTCGATATCGTAAAGTTATTGACGAAAAAAAACAGTCTAGTGTACATTCTCTTACGACGTCCCTCCCCCCTCTCTCTCTGGATTTATTTTATGCGGTTTCGTAAATAATGTTAATCGATAATATACAATTTAATGACATATAAAAGTCAATGACGGCTCCAAAAAGATAAAAAATAGTGAGGGGGGGGAAGGAAAACAAAAGCTCAGAACTATCGAATTTTAGACGAAATTTCGTGTTCAATGTGTTGTTTATTGTGCGTATCATTCAACACTATGCAGCAGGTCGTTTGTTGATCGCGCGCTCAGCTAATTTACACGATCAACTTTTGAAGTCTACCTATATATAAGGCACACACCTGCAGTTATTATTAAGGAAACACACGAAATTGTAATAAGCGGAAAAATGAGCGGAAACCATGAGTTTGTTCGAATTTCGAATTCGAAAATTAACAACTAAAGTTATACAATACGACTAGTATAAAACACTCGTTGAGAGTAAATCAATAAGAAAAATGTTGACTTTTTTTGCGGATGATAGTTCAGAGTATTATAAGTAACTGCACATCAAGTTATCAAATAATCAAATAGCAAAAGTGTGAATGCAAGATGTCGCAGTCTCCTTAAGGTCGAGGTTGTCAAACGATCAAGAGAGTTGGGGACGGGGCTTGAGGGACATTTAGAGTGAAATATGAGGGATCGATATTTATATGCGTAATGCGGCAGAACAGCGCAACTAGATGATGGAAATAAATACGTATATGTTTCAATAGACGAGGGGAGAACGGTATCGCAGCTACTATATTAGCTAATTATCAGAGACAGCTGCATATTCTTACAATATCGCTGCAGCTTCTGATGCGGGTTCAGCGAATATACTTGTTGGGTGTGTGTGTGTGTGTGTGTGTGCGTGCAGGCGCGCAAACTTGTGAAATGCGGCACGGCGTTGGCAGTTTGATTTATGTGAAAATTGATTGTATAGATATATTTTTAGCAAAGCTTGTAATGAAAACTGTATAAAAATGCGGTGTGAGCTCAAGGGATGCGAATCCGAGAGAATAGTATACGTAAGAAAAAGAGCCACATCAGCACCATGTTATAGTTTCATGTCGTGGAAATAAATTATATATATGTATATATATAATCTTGTGAAACTCGCATGCTTAGTTGTGTTGTATTACCCCTCCCCTCCCCCCCCCCAAGTGAGCATCAGTGCATAAGAGGGGGGTACACAATAACAAGGGGCACAGGAGCGCGCCATACTAAGCTTGTATGTACAACATACGTATAGGTAGGTAAAGGTGTACTTTCACCAGTCCATGCATCAGAAATAGGTAAGAGATTGAAGAAGTTTGCGCACTAGAGGGGGTAGGGATGGGCGTGGTGGTCGACCGTCGTTTCGCGCTCTTCGGCGTTGTTGTCCCGACTGCGCCCCTCAGCCCCTATCAGCCCCTGCTCCCTGCTATCGGCGAGCGCCTAATACTTGATGCATATGCGCGCACACGCACGCAAGCTTGTGTGGCGGCCTGACCAGTATTAGCATATACCTCAGCTCACACAGTAGCACAGCCACAGCACACGAGTGCGGAAAAAAAGGAAATATATACGAGTCATTCCACGTCAAGCCGAGGCGACATTTTTTAAACCTCACTAAAATAAATGTCCGGTGCCTCTCAAGGTGCCTTCGTTGCAAAGTTCTTGCGAGATACGAAAATTTGAGATTTAAGATATTTTTGCTGTTTTCACTTTTCGCCAACTTGAATCATTTTTTTAGGCGTGATAGAAGCATTTTAGGTATACTGGGACTGGGTATACATACACACAATACACATACATGAGAGGGCTCGCAGCAGCACGCATGCGCTACGATCGCTCCCCTTTGAGCTCTGCATATGATGCTATTATATAGGTACTGGACTCGCGACAGCTCGTCGGTCGGCTGAGTCGGCTCTGCAAGTGTCTCCAGCAGCTCCACGATACTACAGGCCGTATGCGCGCATCAGAGCATCGGAGCAGCAGCAGCAGGGTACTGGAGTATAACTCGCGGTGAGAGCTGATGAGACGGCGTCAACTCTCGTTTGTTGTTAGTGGTGCAGGGTGCAGGATAGCACTGCGGTGGTGGTGAGGCGGTGACGACTGTGGGGCAGGCGCTCAGGTGTTGTGTGCAAATAGCAGTTGTACGAATCAAGGATGAGCAGCTGCAGGGGCTCGATTTAGCTCCGGCGGGAGGTTACGAGCTGTTATATACGAGGTCAGCCAGCAGCGATGGGGCATACTTACTTCCAGCGTGATGCTCGGCGCAGGGGTGTTGCCGCCGAGCTTGTGTGTGTGCGCGCGCTCGCACTCTCTGCAGTGTATTAGTAGTCGCGAGTAAAACTAAGCCGGCGGGGGGGCTGATGAACGGAGCAGCTGTGCCGCTGCTGCTGTGCGAGCAGCTCTCATCATCAGACATGACTAAAGCAAGTTGTACGCTGTCTGCATCAGCAGCTAAACCCCTTGGATTCCCGAAGCTTCTGCTGTCGCCACCACTGATGCAGCAGCTGCGTCTGTCTCGTAAGTCTATTCTATAATTATATCTCTCTTTATAACTAGACTAGATGAAGGAACAAAAAAACGAGCGACTCTTTTCGAGTTTTCTTTTTTTATCTTGCTATCTATATGGACAGAAGAGGGAGCACGATAGTTGGTGAAAAAGGGCTTGGCAAAGTACACTTGCAGACGACGAGGACAGTAGCTATTCCCTCGCGGTATAGCTTTAATTTGAAAAGGGGCCGCAGCGCCAATGCCAATCTCACTGAGAGAATCACTATATTTCGGTATCCGTGTGCGGGTTCAAGTATTTTGCGAGAAAAAATGAGCTGCATGATCCTCAAAACTGATAGAGCCGCGCGCAGGCGCATACCATCTGAACATGACTACTTTAATCTATCAGCCCAATACAGCAGCTGAAGCGAGTGCGAGCGCATTAATCCTCGTTAGTCCAACTTTGCCCGTTCAGCAGCAGCAGCAGCAGCGCAGCTCGTCTCCGTGCGCGCGCGCCGTTGAAAAAGTATGCATGCGTATACCTATAATACATAATTATTACCTTACTCGGTTATTCGGGACTTGAATGAAATCGAAAACAAAATTTTATAGATATTACATATACCTACAAGTATGTACATATATAACGCAAATCAGCATACGATTTTGATACAGTTTACTACATAACTGGAGATTTTTTACGTTTTGAAAATTGTGTACAGCATTATACTGAAACATACGTAAACGTACGAAAACATACACGAATGTTTAAGTAAAATAAATATTTAAAACCTAAATTTTTATGGATTATTTACAAAAAAAGTTCAACATACACTCGTACGAGTTATTCTTTATTTCTTTTAATGATATAGTTGTAACTTAGTTTGCAGTAACGTGATTGGTCTTATATATCAACCAGCGTAAGAACTTAGCGCTTGCGAGAAAAAAAAGCCAATAACCCCCTAGGGACGGGTTCGACACTATCATTATTTTCCTTAGTATGCTACATTTTCATACGTTTACGTACGTTCGAATCGTTCGAATCGTAATGCCAAATCGAAATGCAACTAAAACGAACGATTTTTATTTCCAATGGGGGTATACTAGGGGAGAGTGGGGCATATTTGGTCATGGGTAAAATTGACGTATAAAAATAGTATAAAATAGATGTTTGCCTTCTATATGAAAGGAATGTATAACCATTATTACTTATATGGCTGCAAGCTTGCCCATGCAATTTTTTGGACAGGTAGTGTGATTTTGAAGGTCCTCTCCGGAACTTTTTGAGTTTATAAATTGATAAATTCAAAAATTATTTATTTCGGCACATCCTACGTCAAAAACAAAGTTAATTACGAAAATTTTCAAAGCAATTAGTAGGCCTCAAATACTTAATAATTCACGTAGTTACGGTAAAGGTTTAAGGAAAAAATTAATTTGGGGCATAATTTTACACATAGGCCTAATTTTATCAATATTAATTTTTCGTATATTTTAGCCTGGTTAACGCGTTTCTACGTAAAAAACTCAAGATTTTCACACCCTTAACACATGAAACAAGTAAAAAAAATCGTCTTTTTATTCGGCTCCCACTTAAATAACCCGTGCAACTTTGTTGCACAAAATAGTCTTTTTTGGGTGTACAATATATGAACTTGCATCGAAAATATGCAGTTTAAAAATATGAAATGCATGTCTATAGGTAAGCATTGCTATATTAAATCTAAATCCAGCCATGCGCCTCTCTGCCCTATACGGCAATTTTCAGTCTACGACGATGGGCTACTCCTTGCTCTTTTGCTCAGCACAACTCGAGTTGAGCCTTCTATTGCGCGCACTTTGTCGGCGGATGAAATATGTAGCTAGAGTCTTGTTTGTAAAGAGTATAGCTCTCGTATCGTCGTATCTATAGATTTCCGATGATGAAGTACTATAGCAGTAGAGCAGCAGCAGCAGCAGCAGCAGCCTCTTTTTTGTTGCACACTTGCGCAGCTCGTCGGTATAGGTATAGGTGCAGTAGGTAGAGGTCCGCAGGTCGTCAACTCAGTAGAAGAGTGGGTAAGCGTGTCACTTGTCGGTTGTCGTCGAGCGGCGCCACGTCTCTATTATATACTTGCATCACAAGCTGCAAGCTTGTTTCAAGTGGATTTGAAAATGGCGCGCTATTTCGACAATACACGAGCTCATTACGATCGGTCGTGCGCGTCCAATAAGTATATTGCCTCTCAAAAGATCGATCTTTGCGCTACATATGTAGGTATTACATTGCACTCTAGCTACACGTTTCCGTTTCAGTACATCATAGCTGTATTTATAATAACGGTGCGCGTATGCGTTTATATAGAGAATTAGAGAGGTGGCGGCTGCCGAGATCCCTATGCTGAAAAGAGTTTGCTCGTCTAGACGTCTGACCAAATATACCGACTCGCTACTGAATAGACGCGCGGCCGAGCAGCAGAGTATATAAAGCCGCGGAGAGTGAATATGCGCGCGCGCGCGCGCGCGCGGAAAATGAGCCGCTACTGTATACTTACTTAGGGGTCCGCGCTACGAGGTGCAAGGTTACGGCCAAACGTTCTCTCGGTAGGAAAAAGAGGAAAAAATAGCGCAGGTGCTCACAAGAGCTCAAAGTTAAAGCTCGTTCCGCAGCACACGAGCGCATTGAACTGCGCCTCCCACTCCGCGGAGCTAGCTAGGTAGTAACGACCCAACTTATTTTCGTACCAAGCCACTTGCAGCCTACACTATTATTACTACTATTACGCAATATATAGCAAAGAGAAGCAGGCGTCATTGAGCAATTGGTTGACGCTCTTTTGTTTTTACCGCAGCACACTTTCAACTGCTGAAAAGAAGAAATTGGATTGAGATTAGATTGGCCGTTGGCTTTTTGTTTGCGCAGAGTGCAGCGAGCTGCTCCCGCGGTAAGAGCGGGTCCCGTGTAGCTGCGGCAAAATGGGCGGGTTTGCAGCAGCAGCAGCAGCAGCCGGCGAGCAGAGCATCAGGCGCAAGAAGAGACTAGACCGCAAAAGTAGTTGAGGCGAGCGTAGGGCCCCCCAGCAATAAGAGGGGCCAACTGCCGCCACCCTCACTGCCTCAGCTGCAGCAGAAATGAGCGATCTTCAGGCGACCCTCGAGTTCTCCCTCGAGCTCTGCAAGTTCTACAACGTCGACCTCTTTCAGCGCGGCTTCTATCAGATCAGGACCTCGCTCCGGGTCTCGCCCAAGCTGCCCATCAAGGTCGAGGTCAACCATCAGCTTCGAAACCGTAAGAATCCACACTGCAACATTTGTCTCTCTCTCTCTCTCTCTTTATTTATTTATTTATTTATTTGTCGCGTGTTGCGCTTCCAGATTCGCTCGAGGCGCCGGGCACCTCGAAGCGCTTCCAGATCCTCTACCGCAACGAAGAGGTGACGCTCGGCACCTCGGTCCTTTTCAGGGCCCACGTCCTCGTGCACAGCCACAAGATCGAGGAGGCGCTGCAGCGAGCCCACTTTCACCTCGGCGTCGAGCTTTGGTTCGGCGAGCCCAGCCAGCCCTCCAACATGGCCTGCGTCTCCTCAAGGGCGCTTCAGCTCAATTTCACCCCAACCAAAGGTCTGCACTACCACCTGCCCGTGCTCTTCGACTACTTTCACCTCGCGGCCGTCTCCATGACCATCCACTGCTGCCTCGTCGCGCTCCACCAGCCCAACATCAAGAAGAGCATTCTGCACTACGTGCAGAGCTGCGCGCCTCGGACTTCCAAGCTCAAGCAGCAGCAGCCGCAGCAGCAAGCGACCGAGCAAGCGACCGAGAGCAACGGCCTGCAGCAGCAGTTGTCCCAGTCCGCCGACTCGAAATCGTCGACGACGACGACGACGACGACGACGACGACGACGACGACGTCGACGTCGACCAGCTCGGGACAGCGGATCCAACAGGCCAAGCTTGTGCAGCAGGAGGTGACGCGGCTGCTGCTGGCGGCGCGCGAGTCGCTGCTCGGCGACCTGGCCGACATGGCTCGACTGCTGCCCTCCTGGCAGCAGCGCGCCCTCGAGGTCGCGCAGACCGCCCACAAGGAGCTCAGCAGCAAGATGATGGAGGCCACACCGGAGGAAGCAGACGTCGCCCAGCTCTGCGCTCAGAACATCGTGCTATGGGAGCACTTTCTCGAAGCTTTCTCGGGACGCGAGGCCGTGCACCAGCACCTCGGCCGACTGCACCACCAGCTGCGCGTGCGCCGCTTCGCCGAGGGCTTCTTCGTCCTGGAGAACCCGCGCAGCTCCGCCGCCGGCTGCTACGACGCCAACTACCAGTCCTACCAGGCGGTCAGCGAGGCCGCTCGTCGCTCGCGCTACCTTGCCAGCCTGCCCAACCTCCCCGTCCACTGTCCCGAGCTCGACGGCGACCTGCACAGTCTGCCGCTCATTTTCGAGGACCGCTACGCCGACATGCAGCAGCGACATCGCAACAGCGGTTGTTAATCTTGTTAATTGTTAATCACACACACACACACGCGCGCGCGCGCGTAAATTCTGATATTTAAAAAAGTTATTATTCGCAGAAATGTGCATCTTTCGAGTTTGCAGAAACTTGCTCCCAGTATATCTTGAGCTATTTCGACCGTTAACATTTATGTACTCAATATGAATAAAAATTATTAATATGGATTCGTTCCTTAAACAGTCCTGTATATTGCAAAAATTGTCTCAAAAAGGTGCAATTTTCGAGTTTCTCTAGCATCTCAAATATACAGCCAATTTTGGTCATTTTTATTGAATCCTCTTTACTATTCATTGTATAAAGCATTCTTTGCGTGTAAAGGAAGAAAGTAAGTACGTAATTTATAGCCATACTAGGGGAAAAAGAAATGAGAATGTTTTGACTTACACTCCGCGTATAATAATAGTCAGGTGTTCTAGTACGATACGAAGAAAGTGGCGAGCCTCGTAAAATATTATTAACAAATTACTTATTTCTTTTGTAACTTTTGTTATGATAAAGTTTAATCCGTGCTGGAATTAGCACACTGAGAATATAGTATATGGCAAAAGTTGCAAAATTTCAGTGCAGTAAGAATATATCTTGGAAGAGTATACCTTGAAATACTTTAGCTGAAGTATAGAGAATTTGAATGGTTGTAAGGTAGCCAATCATCTCGTAGGTCATTACAAAATCTAATAATAGCGAGAAAACGTTTATTATTGAAAAATAAATTGAATAATATAATTTACATTTTACGGTACAACGTACGATTATTATTAATGATTATTATTATTTGCAGTACCAAGCATGGACGACTGCAGCTGCGGAATGGGCGCCATTCTGGATTCGCGCGGCGGTAGCAGCAGCAGCAGTGTCTGGTCACCAAGGTCAGAAAGCGCTGCCGGTCAGGCTGACCTGCTCGCAGGCTACTCGAGCCGGCTGATGCTCGCAGCGGCGGCCGCTATGGCGACGACGACGACGAGTCTGCCCGGAGCCAGGCACAGCAAGTCCCTTGACCAGCTGGGCCCCGAGCTCGACCAGCAGCAGCAGCAGCCGCCGCCTCCCCGAGCAACGAGTGCGGCTGCCGCCAGCACGACTGTAGGCCATCAGCTGCTGCAAATGCAGCACCAACAGCAGCCGCACCTTGCGAGCAAAACGCTGCCGCGCAGCGCATCGACCCAGCTCATTAGCAAGATAGCCACGGCGCCGGCCAGCGTGCCCTCGCGGGGCAAGCACCGGCCGCTCGCGCCAAGCTGCACCAGTCTCTTCCCAGCCTGCTCGGCGCCCAACCCTAGCCTCGGTTCGACGCCCGTCGCGACGTTGCCCAGAGCCAAGTCTACCCAGACTCTAGTACCAAACAGCCTACAACAGCTGCAGCCGCAGGCCAGCAGCTCGATCACGTCGTTGCTCGCGGCTATGTTTCCGGAGATACCGCGCAGCGAGCAACTGCCTGGCTACAGACCACCTACGACCAGTCTCGACTTTGCCCAGCTCGCCTTTGACGGTTCGATACTTTTATACTGCCGCAAGGCCGCGGCCAACCGCTTTCCAATCCATTCATATTATTAACGAATACGAAGTCATTTTTATTTAAGTACCTTTTTTCAATCAACAGTAGCTCACACAGATAACAACTATTCGATTACACTACAATAATTCTGAGTCAATTTTGAGTAATTAGAGAGTGTTCCCGTAGGAAGCAGTTCACTGAGACTGGAACCGCGCAGCCATCAACTGCACCAACCTCTGGACGGGCTACTCGATCGACCGCGCGCCAACGGCGAACCGCTCTATACCGCCGCCACTCTCGATAGGCTTAGCTATCACGTCGATCGCGCTGCGAGCAAGCACACCATTGCCAGCAGGTCAGTAACAGTGAACGCAAACATTACACGACTTTTTATCTTGAACATCAAGAAATTGCTGCGTATTAAGTGGCTCCAGCGCAGTGTTTTGTAAATTTAATTAGATTTTCATGTGAAACATTTATTGACGCGGTTGGGGAGTAAGAACGTACGGCTGCACTGAAAGCTGAAAAAAAAAATGATGTGGATTTAGCGGCCTTCGAAGACATGTTGTACATACCTGCAGCGTTTGGGAGTAACTTTTAAAAATCTATCAATGTTTAATCAGTAATAAATTGCTTCCTTATATATTCCTTGTTTTCGCCCTCATAAATTAACGCTGTTAAGGGGGGTCCGGAAGTCAGTTAAAAATCAATTTATGCAATTATCTATCATCTTACAAAGTTTCAAGTTTATTTAACAATACTACAGAAGCGGACAGAGTATTGACCAGCCGCGCAAGTACAACACCTTGGGTAGGTCGACGGGACGCGGCCATTCGAGGAGTCGCACTGCCGACCAGCAGAATTTGCTAAACAGCTCAGGCCTGCATCCGACCGACATCTATTATGGCAATCTTCTCAGTCAGGAGATCTTGGAGAGCAGATTCAACGGCAAACTTTCCAAACGACCGCGCAGTACAGACCGCATATTTGACGATGTGAGAACTATAGCATTATTATTATCATCATCATTTGTTACTATTATTGTTGTTATTGCCACTTTTTTCCAGAAATTCCAGGACGAAAGTCCCTACGAGAGAAACAACCGACGCGAGCGCAGCAATAAACGATCCAGCTCCGAGAGCAACAGGAAATCTCCGTCCCGGCATGCTAATGGCACTAACAGCAGCAGCAGCAGCGGAATCAATAACAACAACAATAATAACAACATAGTCAATAACAACATGAGCAGCAGCGCTGGTGGTAGTAGTAGCAGCAGCAATAATAACAACAGCAGCAACAACAACAACAACAACAGCAGCAGCTGTAGTAGCAGTAATAACAACAACGACAATAGTTCGAACAAGTATTCGAGCGCGAAAAAACGTAGCCAGCAGCTGGGGCAGACCAGTGCTGCTGAGGCTGACAGACGAAAAGAGCCGATATACGAAACTATAGCGACCGAGGCTGTACAAAACCAAAACGGCAGTGGGTCGAAAAGTGGCAAGCACAAGCAGCAGCAGCAGCAGCAAGCGACACCGAACGACCCGGCAAAGGGAGACCTACTGCAACAGCGTCGACAGCAGTTGCATCAGCACAGGCCGAATGGGAAGGCCGCTCGACCGCACTCGGCGGCTGCGCCAAGCATCAAGGTCGACAAGTGCCCGGACGAGAAGCTCCTGAAGAATGGGAAAGCTCCTTCAGTGCCCACTGAACAACGCAGAAGCAACACTCCTGGTAAGTGTATTACATTATGAAGCTGCACCAGTGCCAACTATACTAGCTAAACTAGCTTACGCAACGAATCGCAATTATGTGTGTACTGATGTCTGCAGGAAAATTGGATCATCCGCCACCACCTGCGGCGTACCAAGATCCCAGCTCACCGACCGCGACGACGACGATCAAACAACAGCCGTGCGGGAGCACCTTTGAGCTCGGAAACAACGATAGGCTAGCTTTGAAGATCGAGGTTCTCAAGTCGCCTACAGAGTCGCTCAGTCCGGGAATTCTGTCGCCCGTCTCGGCTATTTCTGTCAACTCGTTCAATGGTATAATAAACATTTCTCATTATATGTATCACGTTTTTAAGGTCCCTCTCTACACTCGATATAGTACTAACTGATGTAGGTATATAGTAAACGGGTAAAAACTATACGGTCCCGTTGCTCCATTAAACTTTGCGAGGAAATGATATTTCGGTCTCAAAAAATTACCAATGATAGATTATGAATTCTTCAGCAATCTAATAGGAAAGTACAATGCAAAAGCAAATGAACAACGGAAAATGCTTTTAAAAGCTAACCCGACTAATCAACCAAAATACCCATTTTAATTGAATTTTAATCCTTTTGATTTGATGGAGAGCTGAGACCTGGAGTAGCATCCGCGGAATCTGTGTATCGTAATCGTATTATACGTAATTTTTTCAGACCTAAATATTATATCCTTAACGATGCTTAATGAAGCAACGGAGTTGTAGTTTTTCCCATTTACTATATATATATATATGTTTATCAGTAGTACTATATCGAGTGTGGAGCTGAAATACGTACCTTATATAAAACATCGATCTGAAAGATCTAATAATATGTGAGCAGTTGAAACAGAAGGCGACTTGACACCGACTGCTGCTGCTGCTGCTGGAAAGCTACAACGGTTTCGCTGTGCCAGTGTACCAGTTGCTCAGAATAAGCTCGTGGTTCCTCGTAGTGCGGTGTCCATGCCTTGTATGCCGATTCGCGACACACCAGTGCCAGTAGCAACCGGCAGTGAAGAATCGGATGCCGTTGCCGCTGTTGTAGCTGCAGCCAAGATCTCGCCGCCGTCCACGAGGACATCCAGTCCCAGCTCGGAGAGTACAACTTCCAGCAATTTGACCTCGGAGTGCAGCGGTTGGGTCAGCAGTGGCGACACCTCAAGCTCCGAGCAGCGCCGAGTCAAACTCTCGAGTGAACAGCTTCGACAAAAGTTGGCCAAGATTGCAGCAGTGCCCACGCGAAAACCGGATAAGAAAGTTTGTTTTCTTCATTTTTCAATGTAGTATTATATATACACATATCACTCTACAAATGTGTGACTTGTTTTGAATATTCCTATTTACGCCGATAATTCGATAGGACATCAAGGAGCGACGACGTCGGGAAAAGCACCAGAAGACAATATCTCATCAAAAGAAAATATCATCAACGCAGTTATCTGCTAGTGTTGTTGCTGCTGCTGCTACTGCTGGGGATAAATCGTCAAAAACCGAGTCCCTCGCGGAGCATACGTATGAGGAGGTCCGTTTACCGCCACCCAAAATGTTCCAGGACGAACCGCCACCTCCCGAGGAATTTCGTGATCCTCCGGTTGCCCCTGTGACTGCAACGACTATCGATAATCCCCTCTATCACGTCTACGAGTCTGTCAAGCAGCAGCATAAGCAACAGCAAAAAAATCACCGTCCTCATCACCACCATCACCACAACCTTCAGGAGCAGCAGCAGCAGCAGCAGCAGCACCACCACCACCAGCACCACCAGCACCACCACCAACAGCAGCAGCAGCAACAGCAACAGCAGCATCTGCAGCTCAGAAACGGTGGCAGATCTAGCAGCCCAAAACAGACTAAAACGGCGCCTTGCAGTCCTCAGCGTACAAAGCAGCCACTGCCTGATGTTACTGGGACGAGTTACGGCGTGGGCAGTAGACACGATGTGTGCGCCGATTGCTACCAAGAAGGCAAAGAACTCTTACAATCAACGCAGGATGATTTTATTAATTTAAAAAAAAATAAAGAAGACTTCAAGAGACAAATGTGCTTTGCCGGCAAACTATACAGGTCAGCTACTGTTACGCAGAACAACTCTTTTTATCGTTATGCTGGGGGGTTCTCAAGCAATCAAATAACTAGGGTTTACTTATTTATGTCATGATTTACCAATAAAACAGCGATTATCCGACATTGGCATCGACGCTTCCGTATTTCCATATCAGCGACGAATACAGACTGTTTTCACCCGAGGGAGTACATCTCATCATTTGCGTGCACGGTCTCGACGGCAACGCAGCCGACCTACGCCTGGTCAAAACTTACCTTGAGCTCGGACTTCCTGGCATGCATTTAGATTTTCTCATGTCTGAGAAGAATAAGGTGTGCTAAATGCGGAAATTCACAGTCGGACTTTGATTCTTTCGAGTTGAGATCAATGATTGACGAGGAAAAAATACATTTACATTTCAGGGTGACACTTTTTCGGACTTTGACACCATGACTGACAGATTGGTTGGCGAGATACTACATCACATTGAGAGCTCGGGCCTGAATCCGACCAAGGTAAGTTTCGTCGGTCACTCACTCGGGACCATTATAATACGCAGCGCTTTGACGCGACCGCAGCTCCGTCCGCTACTGCCGCGACTGCATACCTTCCTTAGCCTGAGCGGTCCTCATCTTGGGACGCTTTACAATACCAGCGGACTCGTCAATGCAGGTAAAAATGCACCAACTCTCTGTATCAGTTATATTATCCTTTCTCATATGCTCATTTTCTTATTGTTCATACAAGGAATGTGGTTCATGCAAAAATGGAAAAAGTCGGGCTCACTGCTGCAGCTAGCAATGAAAGACGCCTCGGATGTACGACGTTCTTTCATGTTTCGACTGAGTCAGAAGAGCAACTTGCACAAGTTCAAACACGTTCTTCTTTGCGGCAGTGCTCAAGATCGCTACGTGCCTCTGCATTCGGCACGCATCGAACTCTGCAAGGCCGCCGTTCGCGATCCAACGGACCAAGGTCACATTACCATTTTTATTTAACCTTGATCTGCAGAATAATTTAATTAACGATTATAGCACTTGTACTAAAAACATAATAATACTCTTAGGCGCAGCATATCGCGAAATGGTGCATAACATTCTGTACCCAATAATGTCGGCGCCAAGCGTCAGCCTAGTGCGTTATGATGTTCACCACGCCCTTCCACCGACGGCCAATGCTCTCATAGGCCGAGCTGCTCACATCGCCGTCCTCGACTCTGAACTCTTCATCGAGAAGTTCCTCCTAGTCACGGGCCTCAAATACTTTAGATAAGAGCCTCTCCTCCCCTCTCCCCCCTCTCTCTTTCATTCTCTAAAAAATCTACCGATTAAATCTTTCTTCCATCATTTTTTTATCCTTTACGAAGACGATTTGATAGTAGCATTATACTAATATATTATCCTTTACAAAAAGAATAATTTATAGATAGATGAACGAAAGGTATCTGCGCGAAATTAGTGCAGACAAACAAACATTGATCTTTTGGGATTATATCCGAAACTGTAAGATACGCGTATTAATGTAAAAAAAATACTACAGTTGTTTCATCTCATTTATGATCTCAAACTCGTTCCTGGTTTTCATTTTTACTCTCTTAAGGGTTTTTTAATTTCCACACCAGCACACAGATATCGCATTAAAACCGCAACTAATACGTGTTTTTACATAGTCTGTGTTTGGCAAAATTTCTTATTTCATATATATATACACACACATACATAATCTTCGACATCTTTGAGATGAAAAATACAAAAAGAATTGCAACAAGTTTTTATTAATAGGGAAAGTAGTTTATAGGCTGTATATATGTGAATGATTTGAGAAAGTTTTTTGATTCAACTAAATCTGAGCATAACGTATATAGCATAAGTAAGAATCGTCGCAAAGCTAAAAAGATACAACTCATGAGACTTTTTCTCGAGTTGACAATTTTTTAAGACAAGATTAGTTCTCAGTACGAATTGAAGCCGCTCATGATTCTCTATCGGCACAATCTCGACTATTTATGTACTGTCACTATCGCTCACTAATCATATTGCAACATACAACAATGATGAAAAGAATGTTTTCAATTGTATAAAATGCTACAATTTTTTATATAAATGTAATGATATTAAAATATTAGCGACGGGTCCATTTTGGATAAGCTAATGTTTTCTTATCTTCTTTATTATTAAGAAGAAAATAAAAAATCAAGTGCGCGCATTTTTGTTAGCAATTATAGCGTAAAAATTACTGAATCTAAAACATTGTAGATACTGATATTTCCAACATTACTGTTTAACACGCATATTTCAAAAATATGTCGCATATGACTGATGTTTATAAATACGCTTAATTTATGCACAATTACATCAACCAAAAAAAACTATAATGTTAAAGTATGTTAAAGATTTTCTTGAATTTACAAGTGAATTAGTTGTCAGTTCGATATTGAGCTTGTTATATATACGCATGCCTTTATTTTATTCCAATATACGATACTTGAATTCGTATCATAAAATACTGATATATTACGTTCCTATGTATTAATAAAATCGGCAGAAGACGATCTCCAGTGTGTATGCAATTATATTCTGTGCAATTAGCCGAATTAACAATGCGTCTTTTGATTTATGAGTAATAATTTGTAATCGACATACATTTTTACAGTAGTTTGTTAAAGAGAAAAATGTTTATACCTTTAATGACAACTTTGCACGAGTTTTGACATCATAAATTTGCAGTGAATTTAAAGAATGAGAGTAATAAATTTTAGAATGAGAGTAACCATTTTTTTAGCATTTGTCTATACATTCATGCATATTACATACATACACACGCTCGCGCGCGCGCAAAATATTTGGAATGCCCCTATCTGAAATCCCTTATTACTTTTGTACAAATGTAAGAATACTATATACATTGGGCCTTATCAAGACAAAAACAAAAAAGGGGATCGCTAAATCTGAAAGAATGGACAACTTTTTTTATTTGGAAACTTTTGATTGCTTCATTGTGGCTCAGTTATATTAACAAGACTGTTAGAATTGATTATACACTTGGATGTGCATTGTGCATTGTGCACATAACATCAAATGCTTTTATGTGTGTATATATATATATATACACACCACACGTACACAAGGGATTGGATGTAATGTTACTCGCGTTGAATCGTTAAATAAAATTTTATTCGAATCCCATAATAGGGTCGGCAACTCATCATGCTGAGTTAATTGCATATTCTGATAGCTAATATAGCAAAGTTTCTTTGTGAACCGTTTGAATTTTTGTGATATGTTCAAAAATGACTAAGATGAAGCCGTCTAAACTTTTTGTGATGTAATTTCGTCTTGGCGGTATCCTCTGATGTTCAGTCGACGTGGTGTCATACAAAGAAACTTCAACATGTTATAACTTTGGTAAATAATTCAAAATTATTTGTATATCGGCTTAAGCCTGCTATAATGTTCACCAAAACCGATTGAAAATAAAATTTAGTACCCGACCTTATTGATATAACTAAAGTAAGATGATTATTATAGACAGTTAAATGAATCAAGTTGTTCATTCAAGGACCCTGCGGCATGCCTATGCATCTATGGGTCATACCGCGATATAGGTATATATTATATACTAAATGAGGAAAGTTTAAACGATCTTTGTGTGGATGATTATATTAGCTAAAATGGAATAGAGGTATGAATTGAAAAACTATTGCAACAATAATTTTAAAATCTAGAATTAATTAAAGCGAGCTCACTTCTCTATAAAAATCTATGTGAGGCCGTTTATCGGTAAAGCGAGACAATCCTTTTTTAGTTTTTACAAATTCTTCATAAGATATATTTAAACAATTTTTTTTCATTATTTATTTAACTCTTTATAACCTCTTAAAATTAGGCATCCTATAAAGGCAAATAAAATTACCTGTACATACATCAGAGGAATGGTATAGTAGATAGACTTAAATAATACTAACTGGTTACTAAAATAATAACAAAATATATTTTACAGCAAAACGGTACTGGTATATCCTACGCGAAAATGGAATCATAAATAGGTATCATAAATATATACAACTGATCATAATAGATTTTTAGCATAACGTATCGATACCCTGTTGCAAACAACCACGCAGTTCTATAACGTAGTTTTTTCTATATAAAAAAGATGTTAAACTTTATAAAATGCAACTTAACGTTTAAATATCTAAACAATTAAAAGATAAGTTGCAGATAACATACCAATTAGCCATTTTTGGTGTAATCATCCGCATGGTACTTCCATTAATGGCCACAAAACATGTAAATTGTGTCATCCACTATATAATTTGAGCAAGCACTCGAATCGAAAATCTTGATCTTGAACTCGATTTTCGTATCGAAAGCCATCTCGAAGCGATGTTCAAGCCGAAAATAGCAATAAACAAAAGCAAAACATCGGTCGATCGGCGAGCGAGAGCGCGCCTCATTTTCCTAGTTTTATAAAGTTTAACATCTTTTTTCATATAAAAAAAACTACGCAATTTCACTAAGTGGCAACCGCGAGTAGTAACCACGTGGTTGTTTGCACCAGAGTTTTTAAATTCCGTACGATCTTAAAATCGCAAGATAGTAATTTCTTTTCAAGGTTAAATGTGCACAAATGTTGTTTATACAAAATATATTATTCTAAAATGAGCTATTAAAAGTATCCAAAAAACATACCTTTATTGTATTGGAGCCAATCATATGCGCAAGGATCATCACATTTTTCATTGTTGTTGTGTGTGTGTGCGTGTGTGTGTGTCCCATAGATTCATAGAGAGGCCTTTAATTCAAGAATAAAAATTTATAAAAAATTAAGGCTTTTGGGAAAGCCTATTGATTTCTGTTAAAAATATGAGATTATCCGTTTTATCTATTATTACATGTATATTTATAATGTGGATGTATAGAGAAGAATCATTGACGAAGAGAAATATTGTCAACAATGAATTCTTGTTAGGAAAGTTTATGAAACGCATGTCAATTGTTCCCTTCTGATTAAGTGTATAAAGAATTGTGTGTAATAACGTGTGACAAAAATCTGATTTGGTCTATTAAAAATTATAGACAACCTACGAGTGCAACAGTAGCGATCAGTATAATAATTATTAAATTTTCATTATTGAAAAGTATGAAATATAGAATGTTGTGAAATTGGTTTTTATTCGGCCAACGCAAAGAATGAAACTTAAGTATTTAGTTTTTAAATTTTTAATACGACTTTGTAAATGCACAGAAACATTATTATTAACAATTGAATTTAATGTTTTTTTTTTATAATAATATTATAACAGATAAAAATTCAAATTGCTTCTTAAAATAATAAAGCATTGTTTTTTCGAAAAGGAAACAATGTCTGTATACCGAGTTTATTGCATCAGCTAATACAGTATGTCGGTTCCGCGCGATGTTCAGCGTATTCCCTCCATAGATAGATGTAATTTTTATCACGATTACGATAGCCAATACTTATACCATTAAAAAGATTTTTGTTATCATAAATTAATACATGTACGTTGTACACGTATTTATAGTTTTGTTTATTTATCTTTAAATTTCATTTCCTTTTAAGGGTATGCCACACTCCTGTTTTATCAACCCTAGCTATTTAATTCCACTTTTCGGCAAAACGGTTGCTCGAAATGATTTTTCCTTTTGGAAATCGCATTCTGAGGGGGGACAATCGCTTTTATGTAATTTGTTGCCAAAAACAATTTCATTGCTAAATGTAAATAAGCAAACGGGTATTTTTATTGATTTCCATAGCAACCAATATGGCAACCGCAGCAACGGCTTCGTATGCGAAAATTACATTAAAACAGTTGTCCCCCCTTTATTAGACCTAAAGCATGCGATTCCTGAAGGGAAAGCTCAATCCGTGATGCCGTTTCTCTGAAGTGGAATTAAATTTAGGTTGGTAGGTCGATAAAACAGGACTGTGGGCGTACTACTTTATGTAAGATTATTATCGATGAAAAGTTAAGAAAAGCAATGCTAATAAGAAAAGTTATTACTCGTCTTGTACTATTCTGACACGGCAGAATCAGTAATTTCTAAACAATTATTCAAGATGTTATACTGAAGAAATTAATCATATATAATATAAAGGGGGGCTTGGCTACGTCACATCCGTCAGCGAACCGAGCGCCGCACTCTCTCTGTCGTCAGCAGACATGTAGGTACCTGCACCAGCGCAATATGTATAGCTATAGCTACTGTGTATACGGAATCTATCTCTCTCTCTCTCTCTCTCTATATATATATATACAATATAAAGGGGGGCTTTTTACGGGGACAACGGTGGGAAACCGTCCCGAAGTTGCTATCCCTCCATGTGGCGGAGAGTCCTCGTAGAGTCCTCGAAGCTCTCGTTGCACAACGCAACACTTATACCTCATGTTCGCTCATATATCACTATCCGCACTCCCCCGGACATGATGTGGGGAATGGGAGACAGAACAACTCGGAAAATAATCCAATTGCCGAGTACACTAAACTAAACTTTTCAATTTTTATTTTTTGAAGTTAGGAATTGACGCATACGTAGAGATCGCGCCGCGAAAATGAACAGCTAATCACGGAAAGCTGTTCAGCCGTGTCTTGTTCACAAGGGAGCAAAAAAGGGGTCCGCTATCTATATCCTTGCCATTCATGATTTATTTATTTATTACTCAGTACACGAGCTATAAGCCCTTTACAATAAAATTAACAAAGTAAAGCTATGATAAAATAATTGTGTAAAATTCGAATGTACTTACTATTTACTTAAGAAAAATTCTTTTTCTTGAACTTCGGAATAAAAAATCAGCTCGAATTTGGAAAATTTTCGATTTCGGGAGCGCCAATCAAGTGCGTTTGGTATATCACGTACAGTTGGGGAATTCACTAGAGGTGGTGCTCTATAGTGAACTAGACCGCCATTAAAATTTTGAATATCGTATATCGATATTAGTATCGATATACGATATTCAAAATTTTCCTATAACCGTCTAGACCTAGCAACGCGAGGACAGGTTTGCTAAGTATACGTTTCTTTTGAACTTGCTAATGCCATTCGGCGAGATATTTATTAATAAGTGTCAAACTTTATAAAATGGTAGATAACTACATGACGGAGGGCTGTGATGTCCTAGTTTTTCATAATTTTGCTTTTATTGTTTGTTATGAGCAAATTTGTTACTTCTTCTGCTATTTTGTGGTGCGAAATCTGGATTTGAATTGAGTTTGAAACCCCCTTAAAACACGGTCCATACAGGGTAATCTTCATTCGGTCCGTGTATTGGGTAAAAAACCATCCTTCATTACTACATTTGGCGCTGCTTCACAAGATTTGCATCTTACTTAGTCAGAGAATTTTCTTGGACTTGATGCAATACAATATACAAGTGCAATTTATTAGGAATGCACAAAACCACATACAAAAATTATTAGGGCGTCGAGAAGTTATCGTTTGACAGCCGTAAAAAAGTTAAAACCAAATCTTGTTGTGTAAGCAAAAAATACCGACCCACGTGGCGCAAGTTCCGAAATTTCGCGTCAGAAGCTGGAAACTGATGGGGGTCCGCGTTGGGCGCCGGCACATCTCCCCTATATGTAGATGCATCAACGACGCAGCAGATCTACAGCACTACTAATACATGCACAGGCAGACACTATACATAATAACTATATTATAGGTGTATGTAAAAATCTATAAATGCAAAGATGTAATAGATGAATAAAAATATAATTATACTACTTTTAATACATATACGTCGTGTAATGTAGCGAGTAAAAATAAAAATAAATGAGTGGGGTAAAAGTAGAGACAATGATGAGTAGAGCGATTCAAGCGAATGATAATAAGGTGCGATAAAAAATGAGGTGAGGGAGAGAGGGAAAGAGAAGCGTAAATCAAGCAGGCGGTACCGCGAGCACGCGGCAGACGGCAAGAGCGCTGCGAGCGGTGAGGATCGGCGTGAGCTCGCACCAATGCTCGAGCTCGGCCGAGTAGGCCTCGACGTAGGGCACCGGCTGCGAGCCGTCGTAGCCACCGATCACGATGATCCTCTCGTCGAGGACCGCGGCCGCGAGGTTGCTCCTGGCGTGCGACATGTCCGGGAGCCGCTGCCATTCGGGCCCGCTGCAGCCGCTGCAGTCGAGCCGCTCAACTGCGAGCGACGATTATACACGTAATGTCAAATAATAAGACGCGTGTGCCGCGTAAATTATTATCGTACCGGAGGCGAGCCGCTGGGAGCCGTCAAAGCCGCCAATGGCGTAGAGCCAGTGCCGAAAGGGGACGAGGCAGAGCCCGGTTCTGGGCGAGCGCATGTTGGGCAGGTGCAGCAGCGAGGTCCACTGGTCGGCGCTTGGGTCGTAGAGCTCGAGGCTGTCGAGAATGCGCCGGCCGTCGTAGCCGCCGGCGACGTAGAGGCAGCCGCCAAGGGCAGCCGCGCTCGCGTCCGAGCGCTCCTGGTTCATGGGAGCGATGAGCTGCCACTGGTTCTGGGCCGGCTCGTATCGCTCGCAGGAGCGCAGCCGCGCCAGGCCGTTGTTGCCGCCGAGCGCGTAGAGCTTGCCGCCGAGGGCGCAGAGGCTGAGGTAGCAGCGCGCCTCGTACATGCAGGCGCGCTCGCGCCACTGCAGCTGATGCCGGTGCGAAGCGAGCGCGAAGCAGCGCAGCGCGTTCAGGATGCGCCGGCCGTCGTAGCCGCCGCACAGGTAGACCCGCACCAGACCCGCGTCGGCGTCCTCCTCGAGGCAGCAGAGCCCGTGGTAGGCGCGCGCCCCCGAAGCAGCCGCCCACTCGGGCCGCGGACGCCAGCGCTCGGCCCGGCCGTCGTACGTCTCGACGAGGCTCGTCAGCGCGCCCGCGGCCCAGCCGCCGACCAGCAGCAGCAGCTCGTGCGGCGCGCGCGGCCGGCCCCACTCCGCCGGCTGATGCTGCTGCCGCCGCCTCGTCACTCTCGTCAGCGCCGCCGCCAGCCCGCGGCCCTCGGGCGTCCACGACTCGCTCGTCTCGCTCCAGCCGAGCACCACCTCCTCGAGGAACCGAGGAGCCATCAGTCCGTAGCGCGGGCAGGCCCAGAGCAGCCGCGCCGCGAGCCGGCCCGAGCGCTCGCTCGGCCGGGCCTCGACCCAGAGCTTCACCGCCTCGAACACCGCTTCCTCCCGCGGCGCGTTCAGCTCGTCGTCTCGCAGCATCGTCTCCACCTCGTCGCACTCTGGATTACATAATGCGCGTCCAGTCGTTATGCTCGACTCAATATCGTATACAAGTATCATTGCGCGGCTTGTACAACCTAGCACTCGCACGTACCCAACTGGCAAAACTCGAGAGCGCCCTCGGGGCCGCCGACAACCCGCTCAAAGTGTCGGCGAATGTAGCCGCGGCTCCGGCGCTCCAGCTCCTGGCAAAAGTAGTGCCGGGCAAACTTGTGGATGCCCAGGCAGTTTTCGGGCTTGAGCTGCTCCGCCAAAAAGTCCGAGCACAGCCGGACCAGCCCGAGCAGCGCGAACCGATCGGCCAGGACCAGCAGCTTCTCGACGTTGTCGGCCCCGAGAGCGCGACAGTCGCCGGTGTAGGCATAGTCGAGGATCATGCCGAGAAGCCGACTGCTCGCCTCGGGCATCTTCAGACGCTGCCGCGGCTTACTGCTGCTGCTGATCGCGATGAGACTGCTCGTGAAGAGAACCTTGAAGTACGGACTGGCGCCGGCGAGGATAACTCGATGCGCCGCGTACACCCGGCCGTCGCCGCTCTCGATCTCGCAGTCGCAGAGCTGTCCCTTGGATCTTGCCGTCGCGCCCATAACATATATACACCCATAATATAGTTATACACACTCGGAAGCTTATTTACTAGCTCTCACGACTTGAAATATTTCATTTTAAAATACAGTGCAATAGCATACTTGTAATACTATTACTACCTCAATTCGGACCAGACAGACGGAAACTCGCGCCGTTTCTCGTAGTTCGCATCACCCGTTCGCAGCACTGATGCGGACCAACTCGGGCCGCCGTATCTTCTCTGGAATTTCATGGAATCTGCAGCATCGCCTACTGCACCCACTTCCATTTCCAACCTCACGTCTCCGCCGCGATCGTATTTACCCACCTTTCGTGGTGGGCTACTCATCTCTCCTTCGCTTGACCAATTACTGTGACAATCTCTCCCTTCCCTCTCTCTCTCTCTCTCTCTCTCTTATTGCTCTCACGTTTTCGCACCACCACTCTATGATTCTATGTCGCCTTTTCCAATCAACTCTACAATTAGGTACTTATTTACCTCCTGTCAACGCTGTCTACCGCAGCTCTTGCAGCTTTCCATCCATTCAAATGTTTTAAATTTGCCGCTATAAGTACCTATGGGACCATTTTCACGGCGGCGAATGTTCGCAATTAAAAAATCAACCCATTTTTTTTTAAACCAAAGAATTTCTAAAAAATATTGATAAAATCTTAATGATTTAAACGCACCCTCGGTGTTCGAAAGCAGAAGTGATCGCTGAATGACGGTAGCAAGACCGTCATAGACCGCGCGACAAAACCGACATAAATGAATCCTGGCACAGAGTGGCACTCCTAGACATAATTATTGTTGTTTATAATTAAGGTACGATCATTACGAGATTGTTATCAATATAATTGTATCAAAGTTTTCTAGAAATCTTTTTTATTTTCAAATGCGAATCAGCGAACATTCGCCGCCGTGAAAACGGTCCCTGAATATTATGATGGCCTCCTGCATCGGCACATCAGCAGCTGAACTGCTGAGCACTGCTCAAGCTCAATAACGCACGTGTTGGAGATTACAGCGATCGACTGTCGCAGTTTTTTCTCTATTGTAAAAACTGAATTTTATTTGTTTTTATTACATTGGCGCAGATATTATCTGTTGACGGAGCTCAAGATGCCGAAATCAAAGAGAGATAAAAAAAGTAAAGTTATTTTTTATTAACCCGACTACCTCCTCCTGCTTATAGGTTAAGTGTTTGTTTGTACTACAGCAAAACTCATCTTTTTTACAGTTTCGCTCACGAAAACCAGCAAGAAAGGTTTGGAACTGAAGCAACAAATTGTCCAAGACGTTCGATCTTGCGCGGAAAAATACAAAAACGTTATTTTGTTTTCTGTTGAAAATATGCGCAACAATAAATTGAAAGACCTCAGGGTTGAGTGGAGGGGCAGTAGATTTTTCTTTGGAAAAAACAAGATCGTTGCTCTTGCTTTAGGAACAACGAAAGAATCAGAAATTGCACAAGATATCCACAAACTATCCTCGAATCTACAAGGACAATGTGGATTGTTTTTTACAAACGAAAAGAAAAAAAAGGTTCAATTTTTCTCGCATCTTTACTTTTGCATTGTTTGTATAAAGAAATCTTGTCAACAATTTAAACAATATAACTCCCTAGGTTCTCCAATGGATGAGCGAGTATGGGGAAGATGATTATGCTCGTTCTGGTTTCATCACTTCTGAAACTGTTGAATTACCTGCTGGACCTCTATCAGATTTCTCACACAGTATAGAGCCTCACTTAAGGCAGCTGGGTATGCCAACCTCTCTACAAAAGGGAATTGTCACTCTTTTGAAAGACTACACAGTCTGCACGGAAGGACAAACTTTGACTCCAGAACAAGCAAGGATACTAGTGAGTACATAATGTGAATTGACATTTATACTTTTATAGCACTAGGTGGCTTAAATCCGCATTTAAGTCACGCAAATCCGTGGCGTAAGTAGCCCTTTCTGGCACCGTGTACATCGCACTCGCTACGCTCGTGCGCTAACCTCACGCTGCCAAAAAGAACTGCATACGCCACGGATTTGCGTGACTTGGCAGATTCAACTAAGCGGTGCTATAAAAT